>JBBBJY010000055.1:0-10000 GCA_039654625.1 Rhinogobio ventralis | reverse complement strand
AGGGTTAGGGTTAGGGTTAGGGTTAGGGTTAGGGTTAGGGTTAGGGTTAGGGTTAGGGTTAGGGTTAGGGTTAGGGTTAGGGTTAGGGTTAGGGTTAGGGTTAGGGTTAGGGTTAGGGTTAGGGTTAGGGTTAGGGTTAGGGTTAGGGTTAGGGTTAGGGTTAGGGTTAGGGTTAGGGTTAGGGTTAGGGTTAGGGTTAGGGTTAGGGTTAGGGTTAGGGTTAGGGTTAGGGTTAGGGTTAGGGTTAGGGTTAGGGTTAGGGTTAGGGTTAGGGTTAGGGTTAGGGTTAGGGTTAGGGTTAGGGTTAGGGTTAGGGTTAGGGTTAGGGTTAGGGTTAGGGTTAGGGTTAGGGTTAGGGTTAGGGTTAGGGTTAGGGTTAGGGTTAGGGTTAGGGTTAGGGTTAGGGTTAGGGTTAGGGTTAGGGTTAGGGTTAGGGTTAGGGTTAGGGTTAGGGTTAGGGTTAGGGTTAGGGTTAGGGTTAGGGTTAGGGTTAGGGTTAGGGTTAGGGTTAGGGTTAGGGTTAGGGTTAGGGTTAGGGTTAGGGTTAGGGTTAGGGTTAGGGTTAGGGTTAGGGTTAGGGTTAGGGTTAGGGTTAGGGTTAGGGTTAGGGTTAGGGTTAGGGTTAGGGTTAGGGTTAGGGTTAGGGTTAGGGTTAGGGTTAGGGTTAGGGTTAGGGTTAGGGTTAGGGTTAGGGTTAGGGTTAGGGTTAGGGTTAGGGTTAGGGTTAGGGTTAGGGTTAGGGTTAGGGTTAGGGTTAGGGTTAGGGTTAGGGTTAGGGTTAGGGTTAGGGTTAGGGTTAGGGTTAGGGTTAGGGTTAGGGTTAGGGTTAGGGTTAGGGTTAGGGTTAGGGTTAGGGTTAGGGTTAGGGTTAGGGTTAGGGTTAGGGTTAGGGTTAGGGTTAGGGTTAGGGTTAGGGTTAGGGTTAGGGTTAGGGTTAGGGTTAGGGTTAGGGTTAGGGTTAGGGTTAGGGTTAGGGTTAGGGTTAGGGTTAGGGTTAGGGTTAGGGTTAGGGTTAGGGTTAGGGTTAGGGTTAGGGTTAGGGTTAGGGTTAGGGTTAGGGTTAGGGTTAGGGTTAGGGTTAGGGTTAGGGTTAGGGTTAGGGTTAGGGTTAGGGTTAGGGTTAGGGTTAGGGTTAGGGTTAGGGTTAGGGTTAGGGTTAGGGTTAGGGTTAGGGTTAGGGTTAGGGTTAGGGTTAGGGTTAGGGTTAGGGTTAGGGTTAGGGTTAGGGTTAGGGTTAGGGTTAGGGTTAGGGTTAGGGTTAGGGTTAGGGTTAGGGTTAGGGTTAGGGTTAGGGTTAGGGTTAGGGTTAGGGTTAGGGTTAGGGTTAGGGTTAGGGTTAGGGTTAGGGTTAGGGTTAGGGTTAGGGTTAGGGTTAGGGTTAGGGTTAGGGTTAGGGTTAGGGTTAGGGTTAGGGTTAGGGTTAGGGTTAGGGTTAGGGTTAGGGTTAGGGTTAGGGTTAGGGTTAGGGTTAGGGTTAGGGTTAGGGTTAGGGTTAGGGTTAGGGTTAGGGTTAGGGTTAGGGTTAGGGTTAGGGTTAGGGTTAGGGTTAGGGTTAGGGTTAGGGTTAGGGTTAGGGTTAGGGTTAGGGTTAGGGTTAGGGTTAGGGTTAGGGTTAGGGTTAGGGTTAGGGTTAGGGTTAGGGTTAGGGTTAGGGTTAGGGTTAGGGTTAGGGTTAGGGTTAGGGTTAGGGTTAGGGTTAGGGTTAGGGTTAGGGTTAGGGTTAGGGTTAGGGTTAGGGTTAGGGTTAGGGTTAGGGTTAGGGTTAGGGTTAGGGTTAGGGTTAGGGTTAGGGTTAGGGTTAGGGTTAGGGTTAGGGTTAGGGTTAGGGTTAGGGTTAGGGTTAGGGTTAGGGTTAGGGTTAGGGTTAGGGTTAGGGTTAGGGTTAGGGTTAGGGTTAGGGTTAGGGTTAGGGTTAGGGTTAGGGTTAGGGTTAGGGTTAGGGTTAGGGTTAGGGTTAGGGTTAGGGTTAGGGTTAGGGTTAGGGTTAGGGTTAGGGTTAGGGTTAGGGTTAGGGTTAGGGTTAGGGTTAGGGTTAGGGTTAGGGTTAGGGTTAGGGTTAGGGTTAGGGTTAGGGTTAGGGTTAGGGTTAGGGTTAGGGTTAGGGTTAGGGTTAGGGTTAGGGTTAGGGTTAGGGTTAGGGTTAGGGTTAGGGTTAGGGTTAGGGTTAGGGTTAGGGTTAGGGTTAGGGTTAGGGTTAGGGTTAGGGTTAGGGTTAGGGTTAGGGTTAGGGTTAGGGTTAGGGTTAGGGTTAGGGTTAGGGTTAGGGTTAGGGTTAGGGTTAGGGTTAGGGTTAGGGTTAGGGTTAGGGTTAGGGTTAGGGTTAGGGTTAGGGTTAGGGTTAGGGTTAGGGTTAGGGTTAGGGTTAGGGTTAGGGTTAGGGTTAGGGTTAGGGTTAGGGTTAGGGTTAGGGTTAGGGTTAGGGTTAGGGTTAGGGTTAGGGTTAGGGTTAGGGTTAGGGTTAGGGTTAGGGTTAGGGTTAGGGTTAGGGTTAGGGTTAGGGTTAGGGTTAGGGTTAGGGTTAGGGTTAGGGTTAGGGTTAGGGTTAGGGTTAGGGTTAGGGTTAGGGTTAGGGTTAGGGTTAGGGTTAGGGTTAGGGTTAGGGTTAGGGTTAGGGTTAGGGTTAGGGTTAGGGTTAGGGTTAGGGTTGGGTTAGGGTTAGGGTTAGGGTTAGGGTTAGGGTTAGGGTTAGGGTTAGGGTTAGGGTTAGGGTTAGGGTTAGGGTTAGGGTTAGGGTTAGGGTTAGGGTTAGGGTTAGGGTTAGGGTTAGGGTTAGGGTTAGGGTTAGGGTTAGGGTTAGGGTTAGGGTTAGGGTTAGGGTTAGGGTTAGGGTTAGGGTTAGGGTTAGGGTTAGGGTTAGGGTTAGGGTTAGGGTTAGGGTTAGGGTTAGGGTTAGGGTTAGGGTTAGGGTTAGGGTTAGGGTTAGGGTTAGGGTTAGGGTTAGGGTTAGGGTTAGGGTTAGGGTTAGGGTTAGGGTTAGGGTTAGGGTTAGGGTTAGGGTTAGGGTTAGGGTTAGGGTTAGGGTTAGGGTTAGGGTTAGGGTTAGGGTTAGGGTTAGGGTTAGGGTTAGGGTTAGGGTTAGGGTTAGGGTTAGGGTTAGGGTTAGGGTTAGGGTTAGGGTTAGGGTTAGGGTTAGGGTTAGGGTTAGGGTTAGGGTTAGGGTTAGGGTTAGGGTTAGGGTTAGGGTTAGGGTTAGGGTTAGGGTTAGGGTTAGGGTTAGGGTTAGGGTTAGGGTTAGGGTTAGGGTTAGGGTTAGGGTTAGGGTTAGGGTTAGGGTTAGGGTTAGGGTTAGGGTTAGGGTTAGGGTTAGGGTTAGGGTTAGGGTTAGGGTTAGGGTTAGGGTTAGGGTTAGGGTTAGGGTTAGGGTTAGGGTTAGGGTTAGGGTTAGGGTTAGGGTTAGGGTTAGGGTTAGGGTTAGGGTTAGGGTTAGGGTTAGGGTTAGGGTTAGGGTTAGGGTTAGGGTTAGGGTTAGGGTTAGGGTTAGGGTTAGGGTTAGGGTTAGGGTTAGGGTTAGGGTTAGGGTTAGGGTTAGGGTTAGGGTTAGGGTTAGGGTTAGGGTTAGGGTTAGGGTTAGGGTTAGGGTTAGGGTTAGGGTTAGGGTTAGGGTTAGGGTTAGGGTTAGGGTTAGGGTTAGGGTTAGGGTTAGGGTTAGGGTTAGGGTTAGGGTTAGGGTTAGGGTTAGGGTTAGGGTTAGGGTTAGGGTTAGGGTTAGGGTTAGGGTTAGGGTTAGGGTTAGGGTTAGGGTTAGGGTTAGGGTTAGGGTTAGGGTTAGGGTTAGGGTTAGGGTTAGGGTTAGGGTTAGGGTTAGGGTTAGGGTTAGGGTTAGGGTTAGGGTTAGGGTTAGGGTTAGGGTTAGGGTTAGGGTTAGGGTTAGGGTTAGGGTTAGGGTTAGGGTTAGGGTTAGGGTTAGGGTTAGGGTTAGGGTTAGGGTTAGGGTTAGGGTTAGGGTTAGGGTTAGGGTTAGGGTTAGGGTTAGGGTTAGGGTTAGGGTTAGGGTTAGGGTTAGGGTTAGGGTTAGGGTTAGGGTTAGGGTTAGGGTTAGGGTTAGGGTTAGGGTTAGGGTTAGGGTTAGGGTTAGGGTTAGGGTTAGGGTTAGGGTTAGGGTTAGGGTTAGGGTTAGGGTTAGGGTTAGGGTTAGGGTTAGGGTTAGGGTTAGGGTTAGGGTTAGGGTTAGGGTTAGGGTTAGGGTTAGGGTTAGGGTTAGGGTTAGGGTTAGGGTTAGGGTTAGGGTTAGGGTTAGGGTTAGGGTTAGGGTTAGGGTTAGGGTTAGGGTTAGGGTTAGGGTTAGGGTTAGGGTTAGGGTTAGGGTTAGGGTTAGGGTTAGGGTTAGGGTTAGGGTTAGGGTTAGGGTTAGGGTTAGGGTTAGGGTTAGGGTTAGGGTTAGGGTTAGGGTTAGGGTTAGGGTTAGGGTTAGGGTTAGGGTTAGGGTTAGGGTTAGGGTTAGGGTTAGGGTTAGGGTTAGGGTTAGGGTTAGGGTTAGGGTTAGGGTTAGGGTTAGGGTTAGGGTTAGGGTTAGGGTTAGGGTTAGGGTTAGGGTTAGGGTTAGGGTTAGGGTTAGGGTTAGGGTTAGGGTTAGGGTTAGGGTTAGGGTTAGGGTTAGGGTTAGGGTTAGGGTTAGGGTTAGGGTTAGGGTTAGGGTTAGGGTTAGGGTTAGGGTTAGGGTTAGGGTTAGGGTTAGGGTTAGGGTTAGGGTTAGGGTTAGGGTTAGGGTTAGGGTTAGGGTTAGGGTTAGGGTTAGGGTTAGGGTTAGGGTTAGGGTTAGGGTTAGGGTTAGGGTTAGGGTTAGGGTTAGGGTTAGGGTTAGGGTTAGGGTTAGGGTTAGGGTTAGGGTTAGGGTTAGGGTTAGGGTTAGGGTTAGGGTTAGGGTTAGGGTTAGGGTTAGGGTTAGGGTTAGGGTTAGGGTTAGGGTTAGGGTTAGGGTTAGGGTTAGGGTTAGGGTTAGGGTTAGGGTTAGGGTTAGGGTTAGGGTTAGGGTTAGGGTTAGGGTTAGGGTTAGGGTTAGGGTTAGGGTTAGGGTTAGGGTTAGGGTTAGGGTTAGGGTTAGGGTTAGGGTTAGGGTTAGGGTTAGGGTTAGGGTTAGGGTTAGGGTTAGGGTTAGGGTTAGGGTTAGGGTTAGGGTTAGGGTTAGGGTTAGGGTTAGGGTTAGGGTTAGGGTTAGGGTTAGGGTTAGGGTTAGGGTTAGGGTTAGGGTTAGGGTTAGGGTTAGGGTTAGGGTTAGGGTTAGGGTTAGGGTTAGGGTTAGGGTTAGGGTTAGGGTTAGGGTTAGGGTTAGGGTTAGGGTTAGGGTTAGGGTTAGGGTTAGGGTTAGGGTTAGGGTTAGGGTTAGGGTTAGGGTTAGGGTTAGGGTTAGGGTTAGGGTTAGGGTTAGGGTTAGGGTTAGGGTTAGGGTTAGGGTTAGGGTTAGGGTTAGGGTTAGGGTTAGGGTTAGGGTTAGGGTTAGGGTTAGGGTTAGGGTTAGGGTTAGGGTTAGGGTTAGGGTTAGGGTTAGGGTTAGGGTTAGGGTTAGGGTTAGGGTTAGGGTTAGGGTTAGGGTTAGGGTTAGGGTTAGGGTTAGGGTTAGGGTTAGGGTTAGGGTTAGGGTTAGGGTTAGGGTTAGGGTTAGGGTTAGGGTTAGGGTTAGGGTTAGGGTTAGGGTTAGGGTTAGGGTTAGGGTTAGGGTTAGGGTTAGGGTTAGGGTTAGGGTTAGGGTTAGGGTTAGGGTTAGGGTTAGGGTTAGGGTTAGGGTTAGGGTTAGGGTTAGGGTTAGGGTTAGGGTTAGGGTTAGGGTTAGGGTTAGGGTTAGGGTTAGGGTTAGGGTTAGGGTTAGGGTTAGGGTTAGGGTTAGGGTTAGGGTTAGGGTTAGGGTTAGGGTTAGGGTTAGGGTTAGGGTTAGGGTTAGGGTTAGGGTTAGGGTTAGGGTTAGGGTTAGGGTTAGGGTTAGGGTTAGGGTTAGGGTTAGGGTTAGGGTTAGGGTTAGGGTTAGGGTTAGGGTTAGGGTTAGGGTTAGGGTTAGGGTTAGGGTTAGGGTTAGGGTTAGGGTTAGGGTTAGGGTTAGGGTTAGGGTTAGGGTTAGGGTTAGGGTTAGGGTTAGGGTTAGGGTTAGGGTTAGGGTTAGGGTTAGGGTTAGGGTTAGGGTTAGGGTTAGGGTTAGGGTTAGGGTTAGGGTTAGGGTTAGGGTTAGGGTTAGGGTTAGGGTTAGGGTTAGGGTTAGGGTTAGGGTTAGGGTTAGGGTTAGGGTTAGGGTTAGGGTTAGGGTTAGGGTTAGGGTTAGGGTTAGGGTTAGGGTTAGGGTTAGGGTTAGGGTTAGGGTTAGGGTTAGGGTTAGGGTTAGGGTTAGGGTTAGGGTTAGGGTTAGGGTTAGGGTTAGGGTTAGGGTTAGGGTTAGGGTTAGGGTTAGGGTTAGGGTTAGGGTTAGGGTTAGGGTTAGGGTTAGGGTTAGGGTTAGGGTTAGGGTTAGGGTTAGGGTTAGGGTTAGGGTTAGGGTTAGGGTTAGGGTTAGGGTTAGGGTTAGGGTTAGGGTTAGGGTTAGGGTTAGGGTTAGGGTTAGGGTTAGGGTTAGGGTTAGGGTTAGGGTTAGGGTTAGGGTTAGGGTTAGGGTTAGGGTTAGGGTTAGGGTTAGGGTTAGGGTTAGGGTTAGGGTTAGGGTTAGGGTTAGGGTTAGGGTTAGGGTTAGGGTTAGGGTTAGGGTTAGGGTTAGGGTTAGGGTTAGGGTTAGGGTTAGGGTTAGGGTTAGGGTTAGGGTTAGGGTTAGGGTTAGGGTTAGGGTTAGGGTTAGGGTTAGGGTTAGGGTTAGGGTTAGGGTTAGGGTTAGGGTTAGGGTTAGGGTTAGGGTTAGGGTTAGGGTTAGGGTTAGGGTTAGGGTTAGGGTTAGGGTTAGGGTTAGGGTTAGGGTTAGGGTTAGGGTTAGGGTTAGGGTTAGGGTTAGGGTTAGGGTTAGGGTTAGGGTTAGGGTTAGGGTTAGGGTTAGGGTTAGGGTTAGGGTTAGGGTTAGGGTTAGGGTTAGGGTTAGGGTTAGGGTTAGGGTTAGGGTTAGGGTTAGGGTTAGGGTTAGGGTTAGGGTTAGGGTTAGGGTTAGGGTTAGGGTTAGGGTTAGGGTTAGGGTTAGGGTTAGGGTTAGGGTTAGGGTTAGGGTTAGGGTTAGGGTTAGGGTTAGGGTTAGGGTTAGGGTTAGGGTTAGGGTTAGGGTTAGGGTTAGGGTTAGGGTTAGGGTTAGGGTTAGGGTTAGGGTTAGGGTTAGGGTTAGGGTTAGGGTTAGGGTTAGGGTTAGGGTTAGGGTTAGGGTTAGGGTTAGGGTTAGGGTTAGGGTTAGGGTTAGGGTTAGGGTTAGGGTTAGGGTTAGGGTTAGGGTTAGGGTTAGGGTTAGGGTTAGGGTTAGGGTTAGGGTTAGGGTTAGGGTTAGGGTTAGGGTTAGGGTTAGGGTTAGGGTTAGGGTTAGGGTTAGGGTTAGGGTTAGGGTTAGGGTTAGGGTTAGGGTTAGGGTTAGGGTTAGGGTTAGGGTTAGGGTTAGGGTTAGGGTTAGGGTTAGGGTTAGGGTTAGGGTTAGGGTTAGGGTTAGGGTTAGGGTTAGGGTTAGGGTTAGGGTTAGGGTTAGGGTTAGGGTTAGGGTTAGGGTTAGGGTTAGGGTTAGGGTTAGGGTTAGGGTTAGGGTTAGGGTTAGGGTTAGGGTTAGGGTTAGGGTTAGGGTTAGGGTTAGGGTTAGGGTTAGGGTTAGGGTTAGGGTTAGGGTTAGGGTTAGGGTTAGGGTTAGGGTTAGGGTTAGGGTTAGGGTTAGGGTTAGGGTTAGGGTTAGGGTTAGGGTTAGGGTTAGGGTTAGGGTTAGGGTTAGGGTTAGGGTTAGGGTTAGGGTTAGGGTTAGGGTTAGGGTTAGGGTTAGGGTTAGGGTTAGGGTTAGGGTTAGGGTTAGGGTTAGGGTTAGGGTTAGGGTTAGGGTTAGGGTTAGGGTTAGGGTTAGGGTTAGGGTTAGGGTTAGGGTTAGGGTTAGGGTTAGGGTTAGGGTTAGGGTTAGGGTTAGGGTTAGGGTTAGGGTTAGGGTTAGGGTTAGGGTTAGGGTTAGGGTTAGGGTTAGGGTTAGGGTTAGGGTTAGGGTTAGGGTTAGGGTTAGGGTTAGGGTTAGGGTTAGGGTTAGGGTTAGGGTTAGGGTTAGGGTTAGGGTTAGGGTTAGGGTTAGGGTTAGGGTTAGGGTTAGGGTTAGGGTTAGGGTTAGGGTTAGGGTTAGGGTTAGGGTTAGGGTTAGGGTTAGGGTTAGGGTTAGGGTTAGGGTTAGGGTTAGGGTTAGGGTTAGGGTTAGGGTTAGGGTTAGGGTTAGGGTTAGGGTTAGGGTTAGGGTTAGGGTTAGGGTTAGGGTTAGGGTTAGGGTTAGGGTTAGGGTTAGGGTTAGGGTTAGGGTTAGGGTTAGGGTTAGGGTTAGGGTTAGGGTTAGGGTTAGGGTTAGGGTTAGGGTTAGGGTTAGGGTTAGGGTTAGGGTTAGGGTTAGGGTTAGGGTTAGGGTTAGGGTTAGGGTTAGGGTTAGGGTTAGGGTTAGGGTTAGGGTTAGGGTTAGGGTTAGGGTTAGGGTTAGGGTTAGGGTTAGGGTTAGGGTTAGGGTTAGGGTTAGGGTTAGGGTTAGGGTTAGGGTTAGGGTTAGGGTTAGGGTTAGGGTTAGGGTTAGGGTTAGGGTTAGGGTTAGGGTTAGGGTTAGGGTTAGGGTTAGGGTTAGGGTTAGGGTTAGGGTTAGGGTTAGGGTTAGGGTTAGGGTTAGGGTTAGGGTTAGGGTTAGGGTTAGGGTTAGGGTTAGGGTTAGGGTTAGGGTTAGGGTTAGGGTTAGGGTTAGGGTTAGGGTTAGGGTTAGGGTTAGGGTTAGGGTTAGGGTTAGGGTTAGGGTTAGGGTTAGGGTTAGGGTTAGGGTTAGGGTTAGGGTTAGGGTTAGGGTTAGGGTTAGGGTTAGGGTTAGGGTTAGGGTTAGGGTTAGGGTTAGGGTTAGGGTTAGGGTTAGGGTTAGGGTTAGGGTTAGGGTTAGGGTTAGGGTTAGGGTTAGGGTTAGGGTTAGGGTTAGGGTTAGGGTTAGGGTTAGGGTTAGGGTTAGGGTTAGGGTTAGGGTTAGGGTTAGGGTTAGGGTTAGGGTTAGGGTTAGGGTTAGGGTTAGGGTTAGGGTTAGGGTTAGGGTTAGGGTTAGGGTTAGGGTTAGGGTTAGGGTTAGGGTTAGGGTTAGGGTTAGGGTTAGGGTTAGGGTTAGGGTTAGGGTTAGGGTTAGGGTTAGGGTTAGGGTTAGGGTTAGGGTTAGGGTTAGGGTTAGGGTTAGGGTTAGGGTTAGGGTTAGGGTTAGGGTTAGGGTTAGGGTTAGGGTTAGGGTTAGGGTTAGGGTTAGGGTTAGGGTTAGGGTTAGGGTTAGGGTTAGGGTTAGGGTTAGGGTTAGGGTTAGGGTTAGGGTTAGGGTTAGGGTTAGGGTTAGGGTTAGGGTTAGGGTTAGGGTTAGGGTTAGGGTTAGGGTTAGGGTTAGGGTTAGGGTTAGGGTTAGGGTTAGGGTTAGGGTTAGGGTTAGGGTTAGGGTTAGGGTTAGGGTTAGGGTTAGGGTTAGGGTTAGGGTTAGGGTTAGGGTTAGGGTTAGGGTTAGGGTTAGGGTTAGGGTTAGGGTTAGGGTTAGGGTTAGGGTTAGGGTTAGGGTTAGGGTTAGGGTTAGGGTTAGGGTTAGGGTTAGGGTTAGGGTTAGGGTTAGGGTTAGGGTTAGGGTTAGGGTTAGGGTTAGGGTTAGGGTTAGGGTTAGGGTTAGGGTTAGGGTTAGGGTTAGGGTTAGGGTTAGGGTTAGGGTTAGGGTTAGGGTTAGGGTTAGGGTTAGGGTTAGGGTTAGGGTTAGGGTTAGGGTTAGGGTTAGGGTTAGGGTTAGGGGTTAGGGTTAGGGTTAGGGTTAGGGTTAGGGTTAGGGTTAGGGTTAGGGTTAGGGTTAGGGTTAGGGTTAGGGTTAGGGTTAGGGTTAGGGTTAGGGTTAGGGTTAGGGTTAGGGTTAGGGTTAGGGTTAGGGTTAGGGTTAGGGTTAGGGTTAGGGTTAGGG
>JBBBJY010000028.1:0-53043 GCA_039654625.1 Rhinogobio ventralis | reverse complement strand
AGAATTGCGAGATATAAAGTCAGAATTGTGAGATATAAAGTCAGATTTGCCAGATATAAAGTCAGAATTGTGAGAAATAAAGTCAGAATTGCCAGATATAAAGTCAGAATTGCGAGTTATAAAGTCAGAATTGTGAGATATAAAGTCAGAATTGCCAGATATAAAGTCAGAATTGCGAGTTATAAAGTCAGAATTGCGAGTTATAAAGTCACAATTGCCAGATATAAAGTCAGAATTGCCAGATATAAAGTGAGAATTGTGAGAAATAAAGTCAGAATTGCCAGATATAAAGTCAGAATTGCGAGTTATAAAGTCAGAATTGTGAGATATAAAGTCAGAATTGCCAGATATAAAGTCAGAATTGTGAGAAATAAAGTCAGAATTGCCAGATATAAAGTCAGAATTGCGAGTTATAAAGTCAGAATTGTGAGATATAAAGTCAGAATTGCCAGATATAAAGTCAGAATTGCGAGTTATAAAGTCAGAATTGCGAGTTATAAAGTCAGAATTGCCAGATATAAAGTCAGAATTGCCAGATATAAAGTCAGAATTGGGAGATATAAAGTCAGAATTGCCAGATATAAAGTCAGAATTGCGAGTTATAAAGTCAGAATTGTGAGATATAAAGTCAGAATTGTGAGAAATAAAGTCAGAATTGCCAGATATAAAGTCAGAATTGTGAGATATAAAGACAGAATTGCGAGTTATAAAGTCAGAATTGCCAGATATAAAGTCAGAATTGCGAGTTATAAAGTCAGAATTGCGAGATATAAAGTCAGAATTGCGAGATATAAAGTCAGAATTGCGAGATATAAAGTCAGAATTGCCAGATATAAAGTCAGAATTGTGAGATATAAAGTCAGAATTGCTAGATATGAAGTCAGAATTGCCAGATATAAAGTCAGAATTGCCAGATATAAAGTCAGAATTGCGAGTTATAAAGTCAGAATTGTGAGATATAAAGTCAGAATTGTGAGAAATAAAGTCAGAATTGCTAGATATGAAGTCAGAATTGCCAGATATAAAGTCAGAATTGCCAGATATAAAGTCAGAATTGCCAGATATAAAGTCAGAATTGCCAGATATAAAGTCAGAATTGCGAGATATAAAGTCAGATTTGCGAGTTATAAAGTCAGAATTGCCAGATATAAAGTCAGAATTGCCAGATATAAAGTCAGAATTGCGAGTTATAAAGTCAGAATTGCGAGTTATGAAGTCAGAATTGCCAGATATAAAGTCAGAATTGCGAGTTATAAAGTCAGAATTGCGAGTTATAAAGTCAGAATTGTGAGATATAAAGTCAGAATTGTGAGATATAAAGTCAGAATTGTGAGAAATAAAGTCAGAATTGTGAGATATAAAGTCAGAATTGCCAGATATAAAGTCAGAATTGCGAGTTATAAAGTCAGAATTGTGAGATATAAAGTCAGAATTGCCAGATATAAAGTCAGAATTGTGAGAAATAAAGTCAGAATTGCCAGATATAAAGTCAGAATTGCGAGTTATAAAGTCAGAATTGTGAGATATAAAGTCAGAATTGCCAGATATAAATTCAGAATTGCGAGATATAAAGTCAGAATTGCCAGATATAAAGTCAGAATTGTGAGATATAAAGTCAGAATTGCCAGATATAAAGTCAGAATTGCGAGTTATAAAGTCAGAATTGCGAGTTATAAAGTCAGAATTGTGAGATATAAAGTCAGAATTGTGAGATATAAAGTCAGAATTGTGAGAAATAAAGTCAGATTTGTGTGATATAAAGTCAGAATTGCCAGATATAAAGTCAGAATTGCGAGTTATAAAGTCAGAATTGTGAGATATAAAGTCAGAATTGCCAGATATAAAGTCAGAATTGTGAGAAATAAAGTCAGAATTGCCAGATATAAAGTCAGAATTGCGAGTTATAAAGTCAGAATTGTGAGATATAAAGTCAGAATTGCCAGATATAAAGTCAGAATTGCGAGATATAAATTCAGAATTGCGAGATATAAAGTCAGAATTGCCAGATATAAAGTCAGAATTGTGAGATATAAAGTCAGAATTGTGAGATATAAAGTCAGAATTGCCAGATATAAAGTCAGAATTGTGAGATATAAAGTCAGAATTGAGAGATATAAACTCAGAATTGTGAGATATAAAGTCAGAATTGCCAGATATAAAGTCAGATTTGCGAGTTATAAAGTCAGAATTGCCAGATATAAAGTCAGAATTGCGAGTTATAAAGTCAGAATTGTGAGATATAAAGTCAGAATTGAGAGATATAAACTCAGAATTGTGAGATATAAAGTCAGAATTGCCAGATATAAAGTCAGATTTGCGAGTTATAAAGTCAGAATTGCCAGATATAAAGTCAGAATTGCGAGTTATAAAGTCAGAATTGCCAGATATAAAGTCAGAATTGCGAGTTATAAAGTCAGAATTGTGAGATATAAAGTCAGAATTGTGTGATATAAAGTCAGAATTGCCAGATATAAAGTCAGAATTGCCAGATATAAAGTCAGAATTGCGAGTTATAAAGTCAGAATTGCGAGTTATAAAGTCAGAATTGCGAGTTATGAAATCAGAATTGCCAGATATAAAGTCAGAATTGCGAGTTATAAAGTCAGAATTGCGAGTTATAAAGTCAGAATTGCGAGTTATGAAATCAGAATTGCCAGATATAAAGTCAGAATTGCGAGTTATAAAGTCAGAATTGCGAGTTATGAAATCAGAATTGCCAGATATAAAGTCAGAATTGTGAGATATAAAGTCAGAATTGTGAGATATAATGTCAGATTTGTGTGATATAAAGTCAGAATTGCCAGATATAAAGTCAGAATTGCGAGTTATAAAGTCAGAATTGTGAGATCTAAAGTCAGAATTGCCAGATATAAAGTCAGAATTGTGAGAAATAAAGTCAGAATTGCCAGATATAAAGTCAGAATTGCGAGTTATAAAGTCAGAATTGTGAGATATAAACTCAGAATTGCCAGATATAAATTCAGAATTGCGAGATATAAAGTCAGAATTGCCAGATATAAAGTCAGAATTGCCAGATATAAAGTCAGAATTGTGAGATATAAAGTCAGAATTGCGAGATATAAAGTCAGAATTGTGAGATATAAAGTCAGAATTGCCAGAAATAAAGTCAGAATTGTGAGATATAAAGTCAGAATTGCGAGATATAAAGTCAGATTTGCGAGTTATAAAGTCAGAATTGCCAGATATAAAGTCAGAATTGTGAGATATAAAGTCAGAATTGCCAGATATAAAGTCAGATTTGTGAGATATAAAGTCAGATTTGCGAGTTATAAAGTCAGAATTGCCAGATATAAAGTCAGAATTGTGAGATATAAAGTCAGATTTGCGAGTTATAAAGTCAGAATTGCCAGATATAAATTCAGAATTGCCAGATATAAAGTCAGAATTGCGAGATATAAAGTCAGATTTGCGAGATATAAAGTCAGAATTGCGAGTTATAAAGTCAGAATTGCGAGTTATAAAGTCAGAATTGCGAGTTATGAAGTCAGAATTGCGAGATATAAAGTCAGATTTGCGAGATATAAAGTCAGAATTGCGAGATATAAAGTCAGATTTGCGAGTTATAAAGTCAGAATTGCGAGTTATGAAGTCAGAATTGCGAGATATAAAGTCAGATTTGCGAGATATAAAGTCAGAATTGCCAGATATAAAGTCAGAATTGCGAGATATAAAGTCAGATTTGCGAGATATAAAGTCAGAATTGCCAGATATAAAGTCAGAATTGCGAGTTATAAAGTCAGAATTGCGAGTTATAAAGTCAGAATTGCGAGTTATGAAGTCAGAATTGCGAGATATAAAGTCAGAATTGCCAGATATAAAGTCAGATTTGCGAGATATAAAGTCAGAATTGCGAGTTATAAAGTCAGAATTGCGAGTTATGAAGTCAGAATTGCGAGATATAAAGTCAGAATTGCCAGATATAAAGTCAGAATTGCGAGTTATAAAGTCAGAATTGCGAGTTATAAAGTCAGATTTGCGAGTTATAAAGTCAGATTTGCGAGTTATAAAGTCAGAATTGCGAGTTATAAAGTCAGAATTGCGAGTTATAAAGTCAGAATTGCGAGTTATGAAGTCAGAATTGCCAGATATAAAGTCAGAATTGCCAGATATAAAGTCAGAATTGCCAGATATAAAGTCAGAATTGCCAGATATAAAGTCAGATTTGCGAGTTATAAAGTCAGAATTGCGAGTTATAAAGTCAGAATTGCGAGTTATAAAGTCAGAATTGCGAGTTATGAAGTCAGAATTGCCAGATATAAAGTCAGAATTGCCAGATATAAAGTCAGAATTGCCAGATATAAAGTCAGAATTGCGAGATATAAAGTCAGATTTGCGAGATATAAAGTCAGAATTGCGAGTAATAAAGTCAGAATTGCGAGATATAAAGTCAGAATTGCCAGATATAAAGTCAGAATTGTGAGAAATAAAGTCAGAATTGCCAGATATAAAGTCAGAATTGCGAGTTATAAAGTCAGAATTGTGAGATATAAAGTCAGAATTGCCAGATATAAAGTCAGAATTGCGAGTTATAAAGTCAGAATTGCGAGTTATAAAGTCAGAATTGCCAGATATAAAGTCAGAATTGCCAGATATAAAGTCAGAATTGGGAGATATAAAGTCAGAATTGCCAGATATAAAGTCAGAATTGCGAGTTATAAAGTCAGAATTGTGAGATATAAAGTCAGAATTGTGAGAAATAAAGTCAGAATTGCCAGATATAAAGTCAGAATTGTGAGATATAAAGACAGAATTGCGAGTTATAAAGTCAGAATTGCCAGATATAAAGTCAGAATTGCGAGTTATAAAGTCAGAATTGCGAGATATAAAGTCAGAATTGCGAGATATAAAGTCAGAATTGCGAGATATAAAGTCAGAATTGCCAGATATAAAGTCAGAATTGTGAGATATAAAGTCAGAATTGCTAGATATGAAGTCAGAATTGCCAGATATAAAGTCAGAATTGCCAGATATAAAGTCAGAATTGCGAGTTATAAAGTCAGAATTGTGAGATATAAAGTCAGAATTGTGAGAAATAAAGTCAGAATTGCTAGATATGAAGTCAGAATTGCCAGATATAAAGTCAGAATTGCCAGATATAAAGTCAGAATTGCCAGATATAAAGTCAGAATTGCCAGATATAAAGTCAGAATTGCGAGATATAAAGTCAGATTTGCGAGTTATAAAGTCAGAATTGCCAGATATAAAGTCAGAATTGCCAGATATAAAGTCAGAATTGCGAGTTATAAAGTCAGAATTGCGAGTTATGAAGTCAGAATTGCCAGATATAAAGTCAGAATTGCGAGTTATAAAGTCAGAATTGCGAGTTATAAAGTCAGAATTGTGAGATATAAAGTCAGAATTGTGAGATATAAAGTCAGAATTGTGAGAAATAAAGTCAGAATTGTGAGATATAAAGTCAGAATTGCCAGATATAAAGTCAGAATTGCGAGTTATAAAGTCAGAATTGTGAGATATAAAGTCAGAATTGCCAGATATAAAGTCAGAATTGTGAGAAATAAAGTCAGAATTGCCAGATATAAAGTCAGAATTGCGAGTTATAAAGTCAGAATTGTGAGATATAAAGTCAGAATTGCCAGATATAAATTCAGAATTGCGAGATATAAAGTCAGAATTGCCAGATATAAAGTCAGAATTGTGAGATATAAAGTCAGAATTGCCAGATATAAAGTCAGAATTGCGAGTTATAAAGTCAGAATTGCGAGTTATAAAGTCAGAATTGTGAGATATAAAGTCAGAATTGTGAGATATAAAGTCAGAATTGTGAGAAATAAAGTCAGATTTGTGTGATATAAAGTCAGAATTGCCAGATATAAAGTCAGAATTGCGAGTTATAAAGTCAGAATTGTGAGATATAAAGTCAGAATTGCCAGATATAAAGTCAGAATTGTGAGAAATAAAGTCAGAATTGCCAGATATAAAGTCAGAATTGCGAGTTATAAAGTCAGAATTGTGAGATATAAAGTCAGAATTGCCAGATATAAAGTCAGAATTGCGAGATATAAATTCAGAATTGCGAGATATAAAGTCAGAATTGCCAGATATAAAGTCAGAATTGTGAGATATAAAGTCAGAATTGTGAGATATAAAGTCAGAATTGCCAGATATAAAGTCAGAATTGTGAGATATAAAGTCAGAATTGAGAGATATAAACTCAGAATTGTGAGATATAAAGTCAGAATTGCCAGATATAAAGTCAGATTTGCGAGTTATAAAGTCAGAATTGCCAGATATAAAGTCAGAATTGCGAGTTATAAAGTCAGAATTGTGAGATATAAAGTCAGAATTGAGAGATATAAACTCAGAATTGTGAGATATAAAGTCAGAATTGCCAGATATAAAGTCAGATTTGCGAGTTATAAAGTCAGAATTGCCAGATATAAAGTCAGAATTGCGAGTTATAAAGTCAGAATTGCCAGATATAAAGTCAGAATTGCGAGTTATAAAGTCAGAATTGTGAGATATAAAGTCAGAATTGTGTGATATAAAGTCAGAATTGCCAGATATAAAGTCAGAATTGCCAGATATAAAGTCAGAATTGCGAGTTATAAAGTCAGAATTGCGAGTTATAAAGTCAGAATTGCGAGTTATGAAATCAGAATTGCCAGATATAAAGTCAGAATTGCGAGTTATAAAGTCAGAATTGCGAGTTATAAAGTCAGAATTGCGAGTTATGAAATCAGAATTGCCAGATATAAAGTCAGAATTGCGAGTTATAAAGTCAGAATTGCGAGTTATGAAATCAGAATTGCCAGATATAAAGTCAGAATTGTGAGATATAAAGTCAGAATTGTGAGATATAATGTCAGATTTGTGTGATATAAAGTCAGAATTGCCAGATATAAAGTCAGAATTGCGAGTTATAAAGTCAGAATTGTGAGATCTAAAGTCAGAATTGCCAGATATAAAGTCAGAATTGCGAGTTATAAAGTCAGAATTGTGAGATATAAACTCAGAATTGCCAGATATAAATTCAGAATTGCGAGATATAAAGTCAGAATTGCCAGATATAAAGTCAGAATTGCCAGATATAAAGTCAGAATTGTGAGATATAAAGTCAGAATTGCGAGATATAAAGTCAGAATTGTGAGATATAAAGTCAGAATTGCCAGAAATAAAGTCAGAATTGTGAGATATAAAGTCAGAATTGCGAGATATAAAGTCAGATTTGCGAGTTATAAAGTCAGAATTGCCAGATATAAAGTCAGAATTGTGAGATATAAAGTCAGAATTGCCAGATATAAAGTCAGATTTGTGAGATATAAAGTCAGATTTGCGAGTTATAAAGTCAGAATTGCCAGATATAAAGTCAGAATTGTGAGATATAAAGTCAGATTTGCGAGTTATAAAGTCAGAATTGCCAGATATAAATTCAGAATTGCCAGATATAAAGTCAGAATTGCGAGATATAAAGTCAGATTTGCGAGATATAAAGTCAGAATTGCGAGTTATAAAGTCAGAATTGCGAGTTATAAAGTCAGAATTGCGAGTTATGAAGTCAGAATTGCGAGATATAAAGTCAGATTTGCGAGATATAAAGTCAGAATTGCGAGATATAAAGTCAGATTTGCGAGTTATAAAGTCAGAATTGCGAGTTATGAAGTCAGAATTGCCAGATATAAAGTCAGAATTGCGAGATATAAAGTCAGATTTGCGAGATATAAAGTCAGAATTGCCAGATATAAAGTATTGCCAGATATAAAGTCAGAATTGCGAGATATAAAGTCAGATTTGCGAGATATAAAGTCAGAATTGCCAGATATAAAGTCAGAATTGCGAGTTATAAAGTCAGAATTGCGAGTTATAAAGTCAGAATTGCGAGTTATGAAGTCAGAATTGCGAGATATAAAGTCAGAATTGCCAGATATAAAGTCAGATTTGCGAGATATAAAGTCAGAATTGCGAGTTATAAAGTCAGAATTGCGAGTTATGAAGTCAGAATTGCGAGATATAAAGTCAGAATTGCCAGATATAAAGTCAGAATTGCGAGTTATAAAGTCAGAATTGCCAGATATAAAGTCAGAATTGCCAGATATAAAGTCAGATTTGCGAGTTATAAAGTCAGATTTGCGAGTTATAAAGTCAGATTTGCGAGTTATAAAGTCAGAATTGCGAGTTATAAAGTCAGAATTGCGAGTTATGAAGTCAGAATTGCCAGATATAAAGTCAGAATTGCCAGATATAAAGTCAGAATTGCCAGATATAAAGTCAGAATTGCAAGTAGATATTAAAGTCAGAATTGCGAGTTATAAAGTCAGAATTGCGAGTTATAAAGTCAGAATTGCGAGTTATGAAGTCAGAATTGCCAGATATAAAGTCAGAATTGCCAGATATAAAGTCAGAATTGCCAGATATAAAGTCAGAATTGCGAGATATAAAGTCAGATTTGCGAGATATAAAGTCAGAATTGCGAGTAATAAAGTCAGAATTGCGAGATATAAAGTCAGAATTGCCAGATATAAAGTCAGAATTGTGAGATATAAAGTCAGATTTGCGAGTTATAAAGTCAGAATTGCCAGATATAAATTCAGAATTGCCAGATATAAAGTCAGAATTGCAGGATATAAAGTCAGAATTGCGAGATATAAAGTCAGATTTTCGAGTTATAAAGTCAGAATTGTGAGATATAAAGTCAGAATTGCCAGATATAAAGTCAGATTTTCGAGTTATAAAGTCAGTATTGTGAGATATAAAGTCAGAATTGCCAGATATAAAGTCAGAATTGTGAGATATAAAGTCAGAATTGTGAGATATAAAGTCAGAATTGTGAGATATAAAGTCAGAATTGCCAGAAATAAAGTCAGAATTGTGAGATATAAAGTCAGAATTGCGAGATATAAAGTCAGATTTGCGAGTTATAAAGTCAGAATTGCGAGTTATTAAGTCAGAATTGTGAGATATAAAGTCAGAATTGCGAGATATAAAGTCAGATTTGCGAGTTATAAAGTCAGAATTGCCAGATATAAAGTCAGAATTGCGAGTTATAAAGTCAGAATTGCGAGTTATAAAGTCAGAATTGTGAGATATAAAGTCAGAATTGCCAGATATAAAGTCAGAATTGTGAGAAATAAAGTCAGAATTGCGAGTTATAAAGTCAGAATTGCCAGATATAAAGTCAGAATTGCGAGTTATAAAGTCAGAATTGTGAGATATAAAGTCAGAATTGCCAGATATAAAGTCAGAATTGCGAGTTATAAAGTCAGAATTGTGAGATATGAAGTCAGAATTGCGAGTTATAAAGTCAGAATTGCCAGATATAAAGTCAGAATTGCGAGTTATAAAGTCAGAATTGCGAGTTATAAAGTCAGAATTGCAGATATAAAGTCAGAATTGCGAGTTATAAAGTCAGAATTGCGAGTTATAAAGTCAGAATTGCCAGATATAAAGTCAGAATTGCGAGTTATAAAGTCAGAATTGTGAGATATAAAGTCAGAATTGCGAGATATAAAGTCAGAATTGTGTGATATAAAGTCAGAATTGCCAGATATAAAGTCAGAATTGCGAGTTATAAAGTCAGAATTGTGAGATATAAAGTCAGAATTGTGAGATATAAAGTCAGAATTGCCAGATATAAAGTCAGAATTGTGAGAAATAAAGTCAGAATTGCCAGATATAAAGTCAGAATTGCGAGTTATAAAGTCAGAATTGTGAGATATAAAGTCAGAAAGGCCAGATATAAAGTCAGAATTGCCAGATATAAAGTCAGAATTGTGAGATATAACGTCAGAATTGCGAGATATAAAGTCAGAAATGCCAGATATAAAGTCAGAATTGCGAGTTATAAAGTCAGAATTGTGAGATATAAAGTCAGAATTGCCAGATATAAAGTCAGAATTGTGAGAAATAAAGTCAGAATTGCCAGATATAAAGTCAGAATTGCGAGTTATAAAGTCAGAATTGTGAGATATAAAGTCAGAATTGCCAGATATAAAGTCAGAATTGCCAGATATAAAGTCAGAATTGTGAGTTATAAAGTCAGAATTGTGAGATATAAAGTCAGAATTGCCAGATATAAAGTCAGAATTGCGAGTTATAAAGTCAGAATTGTGAGATATAAAGTCAGAATTGCCAGATATAAAGTCAGAATTGTGAGAAATAAAGTCAGAATTGCCAGATATAAAGTCAGAATTGCGAGTTATAAAGTCAGAATTGTGAGATATAAAGTCAGAATTGCCAGATATAAAGTCAGAATTGTGAGATATAAAGTCAGATTTGCGAGTTATAAAGTCAGAATT
The DNA here is from genome assembly GCA_039654625.1 of Rhinogobio ventralis. Classification (NCBI taxonomy): domain Eukaryota; kingdom Metazoa; phylum Chordata; class Actinopteri; order Cypriniformes; family Gobionidae; genus Rhinogobio; species Rhinogobio ventralis. Next base: position 42,769 of record JBBBJY010000028.1, on the reverse strand, counting down.
GCCAGATATAAAGTCAGAATTGCGAGATATAAAGTCAGATTTGCGAGTTATAAAGTCAGAATTGCCAGATATAAAGTCAGAATTGCGAGATATAAAGTCAGATTTGCGAGTTATAAAGTCAGAATTGCCAGATATAAAGTCAGAAATGCCAGATATAAAGTCAGAATTGCCAGATATAAAGTCAGAATTGCGAGTTATAAAGTCAGAATTGTGAGATATAAAGTCAGAATTGCCAGATATAAAGTCAGAATTGCGAGTTATAAAGTCAGAATTGCCAGATATAAAGTCAGAATTGCGAGTTATAAAGTCAGAATTGCGAGTTATAAAGTCAGAAATTGCCAGATATAAAGTCAGAATTGCGAGTTATAAAGTCAGAATTGCGAGATATAAAGTCAGAATTGCGAGTTATAAAGTCAGAATTGTGAGATATAAAGTCAGAATTGCGAGTTATAAAGTCAGAATTGCGAGTTATAAAGTCAGAATTGTGAGATATAAAGTCAGAATTGCGAGATATAAAGTCAGAATTGCGAGTTATAAAGTCAGAATTGTGAGATATAAAGTCAGAATTGCCAGATATAAAGTCAGAATTGCGAGATATAAAGTCAGAATTGCCAGATATAAAGTCAGAATTGCGAGTTATAAAGTCAGAATTGCGAGATATAAAGACAGAATTGCGAGTTATAAAGTCAGAATTGTGAGATATAAAGTCAGAATTGCGAGTTATAAAGTCAGAATTGTGAGATATAAAGTAAGAATTGCCAGATATAAAGTCAGAATTGCGAGTTATAAAGTCAGAATTGCGAGATATAAAGTCAGAATTGCGAGTTATAAAGTCAGAATTGTGAGATATAAAGTCAGAATTGCCAGATATAAAGTCAGAATTGTGAGTTATAAAGTCAGAATTGTGAGATATAAAGTCAGAATTGCCAGATATAAAGTCAGAATTGCCAGATATAAAGTCAGAATTGCGAGTTATAAAGTCAGAATTGTGAGATATAAAGTCAGAATTGCCAGATATAAAGTCAGAATTGCCAGATATAAAGTCAGAATTGCGAGTTATAAAGTCAGAATTGTGAGATATAAAGTCAGAATTGCCAGATATAAAGTCAGAATTGCCAGATATAAAGTCAGAATTGCCAGATATAAAGTCAGAATTGTGAGAAATAAAGTCAGAATTGCCAGATATAAAGTCAGAATTGTGAGATATAAAGTCAGATTTGCCAGATATAAAGTCAGAATTGCGAGATATAAAGTCAGATTTGCGAGTTATAAAGTCAGAATTGCCAGATATAAAGTCAGAAATGCCAGATATAAAGTCAGAATTGCCAGATATAAAGTCAGAATTGCGAGTTATAAAGTCAGAATTGCGAGTTATAAAGTCAGAATTGCCAGATATAAAGTCAGAATTGCGAGTTATAAAGTCAGAATTGCGAGTTATAAAGTCAGAATTGCCAGATATAAAGTCAGAATTGCGAGTTATAAAGTCAGAATTGTGAGATATAAAGTCAGAATTGCGAGTTATAAAGTCAGAATTGTGAGATATAAAGTCAGAATTGCCAGATATAAAGTCAGAATTGTGAGAAATAAAGTCAGAATTGCCAGATATAAAGTCAGAATTGCGAGTTATAAAGTCAGAATTGCGAGTTATAAAGTCAGAATTGCGAGTTATAAAGTCAGAATTGCCAGATATAAAGTCAGAATTGCGAGTTATAAAGTCAGAATTGTGAGATATAAAGTCAGAATTGCGAGTTATAAAGTCAGAATTGTGAGAAATAAAGTCAGAATTGCCAGATATAAAGTCAGAATTGTGAGAAATAAAGTCAGAATTGCCAGATATAAAGTCAGAATTGCGAGTTATAAAGTCAGAATTGCCAGATATAAAGTCAGAATTGTGAGAAATAAAGTCAGAATTGCCAGATATAAAGTCAGAATTGCGAGTTATAAAGTCAGAATTGTGAGATATAAAGTCAGAATTGCCAGATATAAAGTCAGAATTGCCAGATATAAAGTCAGAATTGCGAGTTATAAAGTCAGAATTGTGAGAAATAAAGTCAGAATTGCCAGATATAAAGTCAGAATTGCCAGATATAAAGTCAGAATTGCCAGATATAAAGTCAGAATTGTGAGAAATAAAGTCAGAATTGCCAGATATAAAGTCAGAATTGCCAGATATAAAGTCAGAATTGCGAGTTATAAAGTCAGAATTGTGAGAAATAAAGTCAGAATTGCCAGATATAAAGTCAGAATTGCGAGTTATAAAGTCAGAATTGTGAGATATAAAGTCAGAATTGCGAGATATAAAGTCAGAATTGCCAGATATAAAGTCAGAATTGTGAGATATAAAGTCAGAATTGTGAGATATAAAGTCAGAATTGTGAGATATAAAGTCAGAATTGCCAGATATAAAGTCAGAATTGTGAGATATAAAGTCAGAATTGTGAGATATAAAGTCAGAATTGCCAGATATAAAGTCAGAATTGTGAGATATAAAGTCAGAATTGTGAGATATAAAGTCAGAATTGCCAGATATAAAGTCAGAATTGTGAGATATAAAGTCAGAATTGCGAGATATAAAGTCAGAATTGCCAGATATAAAGTCAGAATTGTGAGATATAAAGTCAGAATTGTGAGATATAAAGTCAGAATTGTGAGATATAAAGTCAGAATTGCCAGATATAAAGTCAGAATTGTGAGATATAAAGTCAGAATTGTGAGATATAAAGTCAGAATTGCCAGATATAAAGTCAGAATTGTGAGATATAAAGTCAGAATTGCGAGATATAAAGCCAGATTTGCGAGTTATTAAGTCAGAATTGTGAGATATAAAGTCAGAATTGCCAGATATAAAGTCAGAATTGCGAGTTATTAAGTCAGAATTGTGAGATATAAAGTCAGAATTGCCAGATATAAAGTCAGAATTGCCAGATATAAAGTCAGAATTGCGAGTTATTAAGTCAGAATTGTGAGATATAAAGTCAGAATTGCCAGATATAAAGTCAGAATTGTGAGATATAAAGTCAGAATTGCCAGATATAAAGTCAGAATTGTGAGATATAAAGTCAGAATTGCCAGATATAAAGTCAGAATTGCCAGATATAAAGTCAGAATTGTGAGATATAAAGTCAGAATTGCCAGATATAAAGTCAGAATTGCCAGATATAAAGTCAGAATTGTGAGATATAAAGTCAGAATTGCCAGATATAAAGTCAGAATTGTGAGATATAAAGTCAGAATTGCCAGATATAAAGTCAGAATTGCGAGTTATAAAGTCAGAATTGTGAGATATAAAGTCAGAATTGCGAGTTATAAAGTCAGAATTGTGAGATATAAAGTCAGAATTGCCAGATATAAAGTCAGAATTGTGAGAAATAAAGTCAGAATTGCCAGATATAAAGTCAGAATTGCGAGTTATAAAGTCAGAATTGTGAGATATAAAGTCAGAATTGCCAGTTCCCATTCAGTCGGTCACTCTCGACGCCACGTCGGAGTACCGACGAATAGGAATCTCGCTAGCGAGAGCCAATCTACTTCGAGTGTAACTAAACGAGCCAATGCACATTGGCATGCAATGATTGCACCAGCTGCTCATGCCACTCCGTGTGGGTATAAATGAGGCACAGGTGCTTGCATCAAATTAGCTTTTTGCTTCGGAGCCGAGTGGTGGATGGTTTGTCCTGAAATCACTCTCTACAAAGCATGTGTTAACATTTTAACGAGTCAAGCTCTTCGGATGGATCTCTCCTCGTTTGGTGTTGGAGTGACGGCACTGCAGCGGGGTCGATTTTCTCTCTTTTTCTATTTTGTTTTATTGAGCAAAAACAAAAGGCTGTTCTCACAGCTGGTTCGGTGCGCTGTAAAGAGCGCTGAAAAGCCGTTTTCATGGCTGGTAAGAGATCGCCTTCTATGAGAGAGAGAGCGCGCATGACAGGCTGCACTTTTTCCCTGTCTGTGTCGCCGCGACTATTCCCCTGTGTGCTTCAGCACCGCGGAGTGCAGTTTCCCTAGAAGAGCTACACAGATAGAGCTTGCGTCTTTTTAAAGATGACATTCTACCTGTGTGTTTCTGGTTGCGGTTGTTTCCTGTCCTCACTGACGGCCACGAGCACTGTTTCACATGTCTGGGCGTATGCATGCTGAGACTGTTCGTGGGTGGTTCACGTTTTCTAATGAGAACATGACCACGTCGGCACGCCGGTCGCGACTCTTCTTTCTCCGGGAAGCTTGAGTCCCCTTTGTTGTTGGCCAGCCGCCGCTCGTGTGTAAAAGCACAGCCGCGGGTCTGCTCGACACTCTGGGAGACCGCGGAGATCAGCGAGAGCTGCCCGCCGGGGAAAACCCGGTGGGACCTCACGCTTCTCTACGTGTCGTGTGCCGTCGAGTGCCGGGCTGCAGCGCGGGTTGTCACGGCAACCCAGCGCTCACTCGCCACTCTAGGTGCGCTGTCCCCTTGCCTATTTCCCGTTGTAGCGCCCTCCCTGGTGGCCAACAGGAGAGGTCTACTTCAGTGAAATCGCTGGGGTGACCTGAGGAGTGGAGGGCTTCTCCTTCGGGGAACCAACCCCCTAGGGCCCCTCCCCCTCTAGCGCACTGCAAGCTGTGCAGCTTCTGGATGGAACTGCTGGTCCTTCTTATGGAGGAACCTAGCATTTCATTTGGGGCTCCAGCTGAGGATCAGATGTCAATCGCTGCATCGGAGAGAGGGCTGTTGTGCTCTGGAAATGAGGATGATGCTGAGCCCACTGTAATGGTGTGTGCTTTGCTGAGTCAGATTCAGAGTTAATAGCCATGCTTTCCCGGGATCTTTCCCGGATGTGCATGGAAAACTTGGCAGTATGGAACGCCAGGGGGGCCAAACTGCATAAGTTTTCCTCTCTCACTACCCTCAACGGTGGGGTGGCTGTGCGCAGACCACCTCCGCCCTGCAATTTAATGCACGAGGGTAGTTCTGAGTCGGGGTTGAGCTGCGCATGTTGACTAACCGTGATCAAAGTCACGGCGCAGGCCCTCGGCCAGACGATGTCCACCTCGGTGGTCCAGAAACGCCCCCTGGCTTGCCTTGCTGAGGTGTGAGTGGTCGTCAAAGTGCGCTTTCTCGATGCTCCCATCTCACAAGGTAGCCTTTTCGGTGACACTGTTGAGAACTGGGCCCAGCAGTTCTTTGCAGTCGGTAGCAGGCTGAGGCAATCAAGAGCTTCCCCCGACGCACCACAAGAGTGCCTCGTGGGTTGCCCCTCAGTCTGCTCGTCGCCAAAGGCGTCGTCCCCTGCAAAAAAAAAAAAAAAAACTTCGGCACAGCCTGCTCTACTGTGTCCGACGCAGGAAGGCGACGCCATCCGTCTCTGCTGCTGTTTAAGCAGTCGGTGAAACATCACCTCTGAGACGGGTGACCTGGAGATGGGCGGGGCTGCTCTTCCCCGGAGGAGGGCCGGGCAGAGAATCTTTTGAGTCAAAAATCTGTTCTGCCGCTGGTGTCACAACCAGTGGTACCCCAATTCTCAAAAAAAAAAAAAAAAAAAAAAAGAGCAGTTCCTCTATCTCTGGGTCCCAAGGGGGTTCGGAGAGCTGTGGACGGTCCAACGCCGGACCACACTCATCCTCCTCCTTCGCCAGCGGGCAGCAGTGGACGGTTCGAGGACGCAACCAAGCCTTCTCACGTACCCTCTGCCCACTCGTGGAATCAGGTAAGTGTTGCAATGCACACTCACACCCCGCTGCGGGCCGCCTCCACGAGACAGCCGCCCCAGCCCGGTACCTGCATTCCACCTCGCTGCCCCACGGTGGGTACGCCGGTGGTCCCTTTGGTCCCGCTTGCACGGTCTCGGCGAGCCTGGTTAGCGCTCCCCAGTCCGTCTCGCTGGCTCATTCGGACCATCAGGCTCGGCTATGCGATTCAGTTCGCCCGGCGCCCCCCCAGGTTCAAGGGCGTCCGCTTCACTTCGGTGAACGCCGCAGACGCCCATGTCCTGCGTGCGGAGATCGCAGTCCTACTGGCGAAGGACGCGATAGAGCCGGTCCCTCCAGCCGATATGAAGACAGGCTTCTACAGCCTGTACTTCATTGTACCCAAGAAGACCGGTGGGTTACGGCCAATCTTGGACCTGCGAGTCTTGAATCGGAGCCTTCACAAGCTACCGTTCAAGATGCTCACGCAGAAACGCATCTTCGAATGCATCCGTCCCCAAGATTGGTTTGCAGCGATCGACCTGAAGGACGCGTACTTTCATGTTTCGATTCTTCCTCGACACAGGCCGTTTCTGCGCTTTGCGTTCGAGGGTCGAGCATATCAGTACAAAGTCCTGCCCTTCGGGCTGTCCCTGTCCCCCCGTGTCTTCACGAAAGTCACGGAGGGGGCCCTTGTGCCCATGAGAGAACAGGGCGTTCGCATCCTCAACTATCTCGACGACTGGCTCATTCTAGCACAGTCCAGGGATCAGTTGTGCGAACACAGGGACCGGGTGCTCAGACACCTCAGCCAGTTGGGTCTTCGGGTCAACTGGGAGAAGAGCAAACTCGCCCCCGTGCAGAGGATCTCTTTTCTCGGTATGGAGTTAGATTCGGTCGGACGGACAGCGCGCCTCACAGAGGAGCGCGTCCAGTCGATGCTGAACTGCCTGAACACGTTTCAAGGCAGGATGGCGGTTCCACTGAAACAATTTCAGAGGCTCCTGGGGCATATGGCAGCCGCAGCGGCAGTAACACCGCTAGGCTTGCTTCATATGAGACCGCCTCAGCATTGGCTACACGGCCGAGTCCCGAGATGGGCGTGGCAACGCGGCACTCACCGGGTGAGCATCACACCGGCCTGCCGCCAATCCTTCAGCCCATGGTCAGACCCCTCGTTCCTTCGGGCCGGAGTGCCTCTGGAACAGGTGTCCAGGCATGCTGTGGTCTTCACGGATGCCTCTGCCATGGGCTGGGGAGCCACGTACAACGGGCATGCAGTGTCAGGGGTTTGGACGGGCCCGCACCTGCATTGGCACATCAACTGCCTCGAGTTGCTAGCAGTGCATCTCGCTCTGAGCCTGCTACGGGGCAAAGATGTACTGGTCCGCACGGACAACACCGCGACCGTTGCGTATATCAACCGACAAGGTGGTCTACGCTCCCGTCGCATGTCGCAACTCGCCCGCCATCTCCTCCTCTGGAGTCAGAAGTGTCTGAGGTCGCTTCGGGCCATTCATGTCCCTGGTGTGAACAACCGTGTGGCCGACGAGCTTTCACGAGCTGCGCTCCCAGGGGAATGGCGACTCCACCCCCAGGTGGTTCAGCTGATTTGGAGACAGTTCGGGGCGGCACAGGTCGACCTGTTTGCCTCCCCAGAAACGTCCCTCTGCCAGTGGTTCTATTCGCTGACCGAGGGTACACTCGGCACGGATGCACTTGCGCACAGCTGGCCCCAGGGGCTGCGCAAATATGCGTTTCCCCCAGTGAGCCTACTTGCACAGACACTGTGCAAGGTCAGGGAGGACGAGGAGCAGGTCCTGTTGGTGGCGTCTTACTGGCCCAACCGGTCCTGGTTCCCAGAACTTATGCTCCTGGCGACAGCCCCTCCTTGGCCGATTCCTCTGAGGAAGGACCTTCTGACTCAGAGACGGGGCACCCTGTGGCACCCGCGTCCAGATCTGTGGAAGCTTCATGTCTGGCCCCTGGACGGGACGCGGAGGTTCTAGGTGACTTACCCCAAGAGGTAGTTAACACCATCACTTCGGCACGAGCACCGTCTACAAGACAGGCTTATGCTTTGAAGTGGAACCTGTTCGTCGAGTGGTATTCTTCTCGCCGAGAAGACCCCCGAAGATGTTCGATCGCGTCTGTGCTTTCCTTCCTGCAACGAGGGTTGGAGCGTAGGCAGTCGCCCTCCACCCTCAAGGTCTATGTTGCTGCAATATCTGCCTATCACGACCACGTAGAAGGTAAGACAGTTGGGAAGCACGACCTGGTCGTCAGGTTCCTCAGGGGGGCGAGACGGTTAAATCCTCCTCGACCCCCCTCCATACCCTCTTGGGATCTTGCTCTGGTGCTCCGAGCACTTCAGAATGCCCCATTTGAGCCCTTGCGGTCAGCAGAGCTTAAGATTCTGTCTATGAAGACTTTGCTGTTGGCCGCACTGGCCTCCATCAAGAGGGTAGGGGACCTGCAGGCATTTTCGGTCGACGAATCGTGCCTAGAGTTCGGGCCGGGTGACACCCACGTGGTATTGAGACCCCGGCCTGGCTATGTGCCCAAGGTTCCTACCACTCCCTTCAGGGACCAGGTGGTGAACCTGCAAGCGCTGCCCCTGGAGGAGGCAGACCCAGCCCTAGCTTTGCTCTGTCCCGTCCGCGCTCTGCGGATCTACGTGGATAGAACTCAAAGCTTCAGGACCTCAGATCAGCTCTTTGTCTGTCACGGAGAGACCAGCAGAAGGGAAAGGCTGTCTCCAAGCAGAGGATGGCCCACTGGATAGTGGATGCCATCACCTTGGCTTACCAAGCACAAGGTGTGCCCTGTCCGCTCAGGATGCGAGCACACTCTACTAGTAGTGTTGCATCCCCCTGGGCGCTGGCACGTGGCGCCTCGCTGTCAGACATCTGTAGAGCTGCGGGCTGGGCGACACCCAACACGTTCGCTAGATTCTATAGTCTACGTGTAGAGCCAGTGTCCTCCTGTGTTCTCGCCTCAAACGGGTAGAAGCACTGAGAGGCCCTGGCTCTTGTCGGCTTGCTGCGCCCCGGCGCTTTATTCTCCAGAAGCAAACTCTGTCGAGTCCTCCATCTCCCTCGGTGCTGGACGTGGCGGAACGTCTGGCATCAGGCCCCTTGCCGCTGAATCCTTGAGAACCGGTACTGGGCTGGGGATATATGAGTGACCCTGCGGGGATCCCATATATTTTTCCACGGTCGCTCCTACGGGAAGCCCGTGTCTTTCCCTTGGGAGAGCCCTCCCCTTGGTGGGGCTGGAGCCCCCTCTCAGTTGCGGGCTATGGCTCAGCTTTGTACTCCACATAACTCCTTCGGTGTATGATGTGGGTTCCGCAGCGTTCCCTTCCACTAGGGCACGCTTCCCAGTGTTATCCAATAAGTCACTGAGCGGGTCATGCAGAACAGCAGTGATGGACTTCTCTGTGTGAGCCCCATCTCATCAGGTAAGAGAGCTTAGGAGGCTCACACAGGGCACTGGATGGGGGCAGAGGCCATGGCGCTTTGGTAGGGATTCCTATTCGTCGGTACTCCGACGTGGCGTCGAGAGTGACCGACTGAATGGGAACGTCTCGGTTACGTATGTAACCCTCGTTCCCTGAAGGAGGGAACGGAGACGCCACGTCCCGTCGCCATGTCCTCTGTACCCTGCTGGGGTGCCAGTTCACCTACTCGGCTCCTCAGCAAAAAACTAATTTGATGCAAGCACCTGTGCCTCATTTATACCCACACGGAGTGGCATGAGCAGCTGGTGCAATCATTGCATGCCAATGTGCATTGGCTCGTTTAGTTACACTCGAAGTAGATTGGCTCTCGCTAGCGAGATTCCTATTCGTCGGTACTCCGACGTGGCGTCTCCGTTCCCTCCTTCAGGGAACGAGGGTTACATACGTAACCGAGACGATATAAAGTCAGAATTGTGAGATATAAAGTCAGATTTGCGAGTTATAAAGTCAGAATTGCCAGATATAAAGTCAGAATTGCGAGATATAAAGTCAGATTTGCGAGTTATAAAGTCAGAATTGCCAGATATAAAGTCAGAATTGCGAGATATAAAGTCAGATTTGCGAGTTATAAAGTCAGAATTGCCAGATATAAAGTCAGAAATGCCAGATATAAAGTCAGAATTGCCAGATATAAAGTCAGAATTGCGAGTTATAAAGTCAGAATTGTGAGATATAAAGTCAGAATTGCCAGATATAAAGTCAGAATTGCGAGTTATAAAGTCAGAATTGCCAGATATAAAGTCAGAATTGCGAGTTATAAAGTCAGAATTGCGAGTTATAAAGTCAGAATTGCCAGATATAAAGTCAGAATTGCGAGTTATAAAGTCAGAATTGCGAGATATAAAGTCAGAATTGCGAGTTATAAAGTCAGAATTGTGAGATATAAAGTCAGAATTGCCAGATATAAAGTCAGAATTGTGAGTTATAAAGTCAGAATTGTGAGATATAAAGTCAGAATTGCCAGATATAAAGTCAGAATTGCCAGATATAAAGTCAGAATTGCGAGTTATAAAGTCAGAATTGTGAGATATAAAGTCAGAATTGCCAGATATAAAGTCAGAATTGCCAGATATAAAGTCAGAATTGCGAGTTATAAAGTCAGAATTGTGAGATATAAAGTCAGAATTGCCAGATATAAAGTCAGAATTGCCAGATATAAAGTCAGAATTGCCAGATATAAAGTCAGAATTGTGAGAAATAAAGTCAGAATTGCCAGATATAAAGTCAGAATTGTGAGATATAAAGTCAGATTTGCCAGATATAAAGTCAGAATTGCGAGATATAAAGTCAGATTTGCGAGTTATAAAGTCAGAATTGCCAGATATAAAGTCAGAAATGCCAGATATAAAGTCAGAATTGCCAGATATAAAGTCAGAATTGCGAGTTATAAAGTCAGAATTGCGAGTTATAAAGTCAGAATTGCCAGATATAAAGTCAGAATTGCGAGTTATAAAGTCAGAATTGCGAGTTATAAAGTCAGAATTGCCAGATATAAAGTCAGAATTGCGAGTTATAAAGTCAGAATTGTGAGATATAAAGTCAGAATTGCGAGTTATAAAGTCAGAATTGTGAGATATAAAGTCAGAATTGCCAGATATAAAGTCAGAATTGTGAGAAATAAAGTCAGAATTGCCAGATATAAAGTCAGAATTGCGAGTTATAAAGTCAGAATTGCGAGTTATAAAGTCAGAATTGCGAGTTATAAAGTCAGAATTGCCAGATATAAAGTCAGAATTGCGAGTTATAAAGTCAGAATTGTGAGATATAAAGTCAGAATTGCGAGTTATAAAGTCAGAATTGTGAGAAATAAAGTCAGAATTGCCAGATATAAAGTCAGAATTGTGAGAAATAAAGTCAGAATTGCCAGATATAAAGTCAGAATTGCGAGTTATAAAGTCAGAATTGCCAGATATAAAGTCAGAATTGTGAGAAATAAAGTCAGAATTGCCAGATATAAAGTCAGAATTGCGAGTTATAAAGTCAGAATTGTGAGATATAAAGTCAGAATTGCCAGATATAAAGTCAGAATTGCCAGATATAAAGTCAGAATTGCGAGTTATAAAGTCAGAATTGTGAGAAATAAAGTCAGAATTGCCAGATATAAAGTCAGAATTGCCAGATATAAAGTCAGAATTGCCAGATATAAAGTCAGAATTGTGAGAAATAAAGTCAGAATTGCCAGATATAAAGTCAGAATTGCCAGATATAAAGTCAGAATTGCGAGTTATAAAGTCAGAATTGTGAGAAATAAAGTCAGAATTGCCAGATATAAAGTCAGAATTGCGAGTTATAAAGTCAGAATTGTGAGATATAAAGTCAGAATTGCGAGATATAAAGTCAGAATTGCCAGATATAAAGTCAGAATTGTGAGATATAAAGTCAGAATTGTGAGATATAAAGTCAGAATTGTGAGATATAAAGTCAGAATTGCCAGATATAAAGTCAGAATTGTGAGATATAAAGTCAGAATTGTGAGATATAAAGTCAGAATTGCCAGATATAAAGTCAGAATTGTGAGATATAAAGTCAGAATTGTGAGATATAAAGTCAGAATTGCCAGATATAAAGTCAGAATTGTGAGATATAAAGTCAGAATTGCGAGATATAAAGTCAGAATTGCCAGATATAAAGTCAGAATTGTGAGATATAAAGTCAGAATTGTGAGATATAAAGTCAGAATTGTGAGATATAAAGTCAGAATTGCCAGATATAAAGTCAGAATTGTGAGATATAAAGTCAGAATTGTGAGATATAAAGTCAGAATTGCCAGATATAAAGTCAGAATTGTGAGATATAAAGTCAGAATTGCGAGATATAAAGCCAGATTTGCGAGTTATTAAGTCAGAATTGTGAGATATAAAGTCAGAATTGCCAGATATAAAGTCAGAATTGCGAGTTATTAAGTCAGAATTGTGAGATATAAAGTCAGAATTGCCAGATATAAAGTCAGAATTGCCAGATATAAAGTCAGAATTGCGAGTTATTAAGTCAGAATTGTGAGATATAAAGTCAGAATTGCCAGATATAAAGTCAGAATTGTGAGATATAAAGTCAGAATTGCCAGATATAAAGTCAGAATTGTGAGATATAAAGTCAGAATTGCCAGATATAAAGTCAGAATTGCCAGATATAAAGTCAGAATTGTGAGATATAAAGTCAGAATTGCCAGATATAAAGTCAGAATTGCCAGATATAAAGTCAGAATTGTGAGATATAAAGTCAGAATTGCCAGATATAAAGTCAGAATTGCCAGATATAAAGTCAGAATTGTGAGTTATAAAGTCAGAATTGCCAGATATAAATTCAGAATTGTGAGATATAAAGTCAGAATTGCCAGATATAAAGTCAGAATTGTGAGATATAAAGTCAGAATTGCCAGATATAAAGTCAGAATTGCGAGTTATAAAGTCAGAATTGTGAGAGATAAAGTCAGAATTGCCAGATATAAATTCAGAATTGCGAGATATAAAGTCAGAATTGCCAGATATAAATTCAGAATTGTGAGATATAAAGTCAGAATTGCCAGATATAAAGTCAAAATTGTGAGATATAAAGTCAGAATTGTGAGATATAAAGTCAGAATTGCCAGATATAAAGTCAGAATTGCCAGATATAAATTCAGAATTGCGAGATATAAAGTCAGAATTGCCAGATATAAAGTCAGAATTGTGAGAAATAAAGTCAGAATTGCCAGATATAAAGTCAGAATTGCCAGATATAAAGTCAGAATTGCGAGTTATAAAGTCAGAATTGTGAGAAATAAAGTCAGAATTGCCAGATATAAAGTCAGAATTGCGAGTTATAAAGTCAGAATTGTGAGATATAAAGTCAGAATTGCGAGATATAAAGTCAGAATTGCCAGATATAAAGTCAGAATTGTGAGATATAAAGTCAGAATTGTGAGATATAAAGTCAGAATTGTGAGATATAAAGTCAGAATTGCCAGATATAAAGTCAGAATTGTGAGATATAAAGTCAGAATTGTGAGATATAAAGTCAGAATTGCCAGATATAAAGTCAGAATTGTGAGATATAAAGTCAGAATTGTGAGATATAAAGTCAGAATTGCCAGATATAAAGTCAGAATTGTGAGATATAAAGTCAGAATTGCGAGATATAAAGTCAGAATTGCCAGATATAAAGTCAGAATTGTGAGATATAAAGTCAGAATTGTGAGATATAAAGTCAGAATTGTGAGATATAAAGTCAGAATTGCCAGATATAAAGTCAGAATTGTGAGATATAAAGTCAGAATTGTGAGATATAAAGTCAGAATTGCCAGATATAAAGTCAGAATTGTGAGATATAAAGTCAGAATTGCGAGATATAAAGCCAGATTTGCGAGTTATTAAGTCAGAATTGTGAGATATAAAGTCAGAATTGCCAGATATAAAGTCAGAATTGCGAGTTATTAAGTCAGAATTGTGAGATATAAAGTCAGAATTGCCAGATATAAAGTCAGAATTGTGAGATATAAAGTCAGAATTGCCAGATATAAAGTCAGAATTGTGAGATATAAAGTCAGAATTGCCAGATATAAAGTCAGAATTGCCAGATATAAAGTCAGAATTGTGAGATATAAAGTCAGAATTGCCAGATATAAAGTCAGAATTGCCAGATATAAAGTCAGAATTGTGAGATATAAAGTCAGAATTGCCAGATATAAAGTCAGAATTGCCAGATATAAAGTCAGAATTGTGAGTTATAAAGTCAGAATTGCCAGATATAAATTCAGAATTGTGAGATATAAAGTCAGAATTGCCAGATATAAAGTCAGAATTGTGAGATATAAAGTCAGAATTGCCAGATATAAAGTCAGAATTGCGAGTTATAAAGTCAGAATTGTGAGAGATAAAGTCAGAATTGCCAGATATAAATTCAGAATTGCGAGATATAAAGTCAGAATTGCCAGATATAAATTCAGAATTGTGAGATATAAAGTCAGAATTGCCAGATATAAAGTCAAAATTGTGAGATATAAAGTCAGAATTGTGAGATATAAAGTCAGAATTGCCAGATATAAAGTCAGAATTGCCAGATATAAATTCAGAATTGCGAGATATAAAGTCAGAATTGCCAGATATAAAGTCAGAATTGTGAGATATAAAGTCAGAATTGTGAGATATAAAGTCAGAATTGTGAGATATAAAGTCAGAATTGTGAGATATAAAGTCAGAATTGCCAGATATAAAGTCAGAATTGCCAGATATAAAGTCAGAATTGCGAGTTATAAAGTCAGAATTGCGAGATATAAAGTCAGAATTGCCAGATATAAAGTCAGAATTGTGAGATATAAAGTCAGAATTGTGAGATATAAAGTCAGAATTGTGAGATATAAAGTCAGAATTGTGAGATATAAAGTCAGAATTGCCAGATATAAAGTCAGAATTGCCAGATATAAAGTCAGAATTGCGAGTTATGAAGTCAGAATTGCCAGATATAAAGTCAGAATTGCGAGTTATAAATTCAGAATTGCGAGATATAAAGTCAGAATTGCCAGATATAAAGTCAGAATTGTGAGATATAAAGTCAGAATTGTGAGATATAAAGTCAGAATTGTGAGATATAAAGTCAGAATTGTGAGATATAAAGTCAGAATTGCCAGATATAAAGTCAGAATTGCCAGATATAAAGTCAGAATTGCGAGTTATGAAGTCAGAATTGCCAGATATAAAGTCAGAATTGCGAGTTATAAAGTCAGAATTGCCAGATATAAAGTCAGAATTGCCAGATATAAAGTCAGAATTGCCAGATATAAAGTCAGAATTGCGAGTTATAAAGTCAGAATTGCGAGATATAAAGTCAGATTTGTGTGATATAAAGTCAGAATTGCCAGATATAAAGTCAGAATTGCCAGTTATAAAGTCAGAATTGCCAGATATAAAGTCAGAATTGCCAGATATAAAGTCAGAATTGCCAGTTATAAAGTCAGAATTGTGTGATATAAAGTCAGATTTGCGAGATATAAAGTCAGATTTGCGAGTTATAAAGTCAGAATTGCCAGATATAAAGTCAGAATTGCCAGATATAAAGTCAGAATTGCCAGATATAAAGTCAGAATTGCGAGTTATAAAGTCAGAATTGCGAGTTATGAAGTCAGAATTGCCAGATATAAAGTCAGAATTGCGAGTTATAAAGTCAGAATTGCCAGATATAAAGTCAGAATTGCCAGATATAAAGTCAGAATTGCCAGATATAAAGTCAGAATTGCGAGTTATGAAGTCAGAATTGCGAGATATAAAGTCAGATTTGTGTGATATAAAGTCAGAATTGCCAGATATAAAGTCAGATTTGCGAGTTATAAAGTCAGAATTGCCAGATATAAATTCAGAATTGCCAGATATAAAGTCAGAATTGTGAGATATAAAGTCAGATTTGCGAGTTATAAAGTCAGAATTGCCAGATATAAAGTCAGAATTGCGAGTTATAAAGTCAGAATTGCGAGTTATGAAGTCAGAATTGTGAGATATAAAGTCAGAATTGTGAGATATAAAGTCAGAATTGCCAGATATAAAGTCAGAATTGCCAGATATAAAGTCAGAATTGCCAGATATAAAGTCAGAATTGCCAGATATAAAGTCAGAATTGCGAGATATAAAGTCAGATTTGCGAGTTATAAAGTCAGAATTGCCAGATATAAAGTCAGAATTGCCAGATATAAAGTCAGAATTGCGAGTTATAAAGTCAGAATTGCGAGTTATGAAGTCAGAATTGCCAGATATAAAGTCAGAATTGCGAGTTATAAAGTCAGAATTGCGAGTTATAAAGTCAGAATTGTGAGATATAAAGTCAGAATTGTGAGATATAAAGTCAGAATTGTGAGAAATAAAGTCAGAATTGTGAGATATAAAGTCAGATTTGTGTGATATAAAGTCAGAATTGCCAGATATAAAGTCAGAATTGCGAGTTATAAAGTCAGAATTGTGAGATATAAAGTCAGAATTGCCAGATATAAAGTCAGAATTGTGAGAAATAAAGTCAGAATTGCCAGATATAAAGTCAGAATTGCGAGTTATAAAGTCAGAATTGTGAGATATAAAGTCAGAATTGCCAGATATAAATTCAGAATTGCGAGATATAAAGTCAGAATTGCCAGATATAAAGTCAGAATTGTGAGATATAAAGTCAGAATTGTGAGATATAAACTCAGAATTGTGAGATATAAAGTCAGAATTGCCAGATATAAAGTCAGATTTGCGAGTTATAAAGTCAGAATTGCCAGATATAAAGTCAGAATTGCGAGTTATAAAGTCAGAAATGCCAGATATAAAGTCAGAATTGCGAGTTATAAAGTCAGAATTGTGAGATATAAAGTCAGAATTGCCAGATATAAAGTCAGAATTGCCAGATATAAAGTCAGAATTGCGAGTTATAAAGTCAGAATTGCGAGTTATGAAATCAGAATTGCCAGATATAAAGTCAGAATTGCGAGTTATAAAGTCAGAATTGCGAGTTATAAAGTCAGAATTGTGAGATATAAAGTCAGAATTGTGAGATATAAAGTCAGATTTGTGTGATATAAAGTCAGAATTGCCAGATATAAAGTCAGAATTGCGAGTTATAAAGTCAGAATTGTGAGATCTAAAGTCAGAATTGCCAGATATAAAGTCAGAATTGCGAGTTATAAAGTCAGAATTGTGAGATATAAAGTCAGAATTGCCAGATATAAAGTCAGAATTGTGAGAAATAAAGTCAGAATTGCCAGATATAAAGTCAGAATTGCGAGATATAAAGTCAGAATTGCCAGATATAAAGTCAGAATTGTGAGAAATAAAGTCAGAATTGCCAGATATAAAGTCAGAATTGCGAGTTATAAAGTCAGAATTGTGAGATCTAAAGTCAGAATTGCCAGATATAGAGTCAGAATTGCGAGTTATAAAGTCAGAATTGTGAGATATAAAGTCAGAATTGCCAGATATAAAGTCAGAATTGTGAGAAATAAAGTCAGAATTGCCAGATATAAAGTCAGAATTGCCAGATATAAAGTCAGAATTGCCAGATATAAATTCAGAATTGCGAGATATAAAGTCAGAATTGCCAGATATAAAGTCAGAATTGCCAGATATAAAGTCAGAATTGTGAGATATAAAGTCAGAATTGCGAGATATAAAGTCAGAATTGTGAGATATAAAGTCAGAATTGTGAGATATAAAGTCAGAATTGCCAGAAATAAAGTCAGAATTGTGAGATATAAAGTCAGAATTGCGAGATATAAAGTCAGAATTGCGAGTTATAAAGTCAGAATTGTGAGATATAAAGTCAGAATTGCGAGTTATAAAGTCAGAATTGCCAGATATAAAGTCAGAATTGCGAGTTATAAAGTCAGAATTGCGAGTTATAAAGTCAGAATTGTGAGATATAAAGTCAGAATTGCCAGATATAAATTCAGAATTGCGAGATATAAAGTCAGAATTGCCAGATATAAAGTCAGAATTGTGAGATATAAAGTCAGAATTGTGAGATATAAACTCAGAATTGTGAGATATAAAGTCAGAATTGCCAGATATAAAGTCAGATTTGCGAGTTATAAAGTCAGAATTGCCAGATATAAAGTCAGAATTGCGAGTTATAAAGTCAGAATTGTGTGATATAAAGTCAGAATTGCGAGTTATAAAGTCAGAATTGTGAGATATAAAGTCAGAATTGCCAGATATAAAGTCAGAATTGCCAGATATAAAGTCAGAATTGCGAGTTATAAAGTCAGAATTGTGAGATATAAAGTCAGAATTGCCAGATGTAAAGTCAGAATTGCCAGATATAAAGTCAGAATTGCAAGTTATAAAGTCAGAATTGCGAGTTATAAAGTCAGAATTGTGAGATATAAAGTCAGAATTGTGAGATATAAAGTCAGATTTGTGTGATATAAAGTCAGAATTGCCAGATATAAAGTCAGAATTGCGAGTTATAAAGTCAGAATTGTGAGATCTAAAGTCAGAATTGCCAGATATAAAGTCAGAATTGTGAGAAATAAAGTCAGAATTGCCAGATATAAAGTCAGAATTGCGAGTTATAAAGTCAGAATTGTGAGATATAAAGTCAGAATTGCCAGATATAAAGTCAGAATTGTGAGAAATAAAGTCAGAATTGCCAGATATAAAGTCAGAATTGCGAGTTATAAAGTCAGAATTGCCAGATATAAAGTCAGAATTGCCAGATATAAATTCAGAATTGCGAGATATAAAGTCAGAATTGCCAGATATAAAGTCAGAATTGCCAGATATAAAGTCAGAATTGTGAGATATAAAGTCAGAATTGTGAGATATAAAGTCAGAATTGCCAGATATAAAGTCAGAATTGCGAGATATAAAGTCAGAATTGTGAGATATAAAGTCAGAAATGTGAGATATAAAGTCAGAATTGCCAGAAATAAAGTCAGAATTGTGAGATATAAAGTCAGAATTGCGAGATATAAAGTCAGAATTGCGAGTTATAAAGTCAGAATTGCGAGTTATAAAGTCAGAATTGCCAGATATAAAGTCAGAATTGTGAGTTATAAAGTCAGAATTGCCAGATATAAAGTCAGAATTGTGAGTTATAAAGTCAGAATTGCCAGATATAAAGTCAGAATTGCGAGTTATAAAGTCAGAATTGCCAGATATAAAGTCAGAATTGCGAGTTATAAAGTCAGAATTGCGAGTTATAAAGTCAGAATTGCCAGATATAAAGTCAGAATTGTGAGTTATAAAGTCAGATTTGCGAGTTATAAAGTCAGAATTGTGAGTTATAAAGTCAGAATTGTGAGATCTAAAGTCAGAATTGCGAGTTATAAAGTCAGAATTGCGAGTTATAAAGTCAGAATTGCCAGATATAAAGTCAGAATTGCGAGATATAAAGTCAGAATTGTGAGATATAAAGTCAGAAATGTGAGATATAAAGTCAGAATTGCCAGAAATAAAGTCAGAATTGTGAGATATAAAGTCAGAATTGCGAGATATAAAGTCAGATTTGCGAGTTATAAAGTCAGAATTGCCAGATATAAAGTCAGAATTGCGAGTTATAAAGTCAGAATTGCGAGTTATAAAGTCAGAATTGCCAGATATAAAGTCAGAATTGTGAGTTATAAAGTCAGATTTGCGAGTTATAAAGTCAGAATTGTGAGTTATAAAGTCAGAATTGTGAGATCTAAAGTCAGAATTGCGAGTTATAAAGTCAGAATTGCGAGTTATAAAGTCAGAATTGCCAGATATAAAGTCAGAATTGTGAGTTATAAAGTCAGAATTGCGAGTTATAAAGTCAGAATTGCGAGTTATAAAGTCAGAATTGCGAGTTATAAAGTCAGAATTGCGAGTTATTAAGTCAGAATTGCGAGTTATAAAGTCAGAATTGTGAGATATAAAGTCAGAATTGCGAGTTATAAAGTCAGAATTGCCAGATATAAAGTCAGAATTGCGAGTTATAAAGTCAGAATTGTGAGATATAAAGTCAGAATTGTGAGATATAAAGTCAGAATTGCGAGTTATAAAGTCAGAATTGTGAGATATAAAGTCAGAATTGCCAGATATAAAGTCAGAATTGCCAGAAATAAAGTCAGAATTGCCAGATATAAAGTCAGAATTGTGAGAAATAAAGTCAGAATTGCCAGATATAAAGTCAGAACTGTGAGATATAAAGTCAGAATTGCGAGTTATAAAGTCAGAATTGTGAGATATAAAGTCAGAATTGCCAGATATAAAGTCAGAATTGCCAGATATAAAGTCAGAATTGCGAGTTATGAAGTCAGAATTGTGAGATATAACGTCAGAATTGCCAGATATAAAGTCAGAATTGTGAGATATAACGTCAGAATTGCGAGTTATAAAGTCAGAATTGCGAGTTATAAAGTCAGAATTGTGTGATATAACGTCAGAATTGCGAGATATAAAGTCAGAATTGCCAGATATAAAGTCAGAATTGTGAGATATAAAGTCAGAATTGCCAGATATAAAGTCAGAATTGTGAGATATAAAGTCAGAATTGCGAGATATAAAGTCAGAATTGCCAGATATAAAGTCAGAATTGCGAGTTATAAAGTCAGAATTGCGAGTTATAAAGTCAGAATTGCCAGATATAAAGTCAGAATTGTGAGATATAAAGTCAGAATTGCGAGATATAAAGTCAGAATTGCCAGATATAAAGTCAGAATTGCGAGTTATAAAGTCAGAATTGCGAGTTATAAAGTCAGAATTGTGAGATATAAAGTCAGAATTGCGAGTTATAAAGTCAGAATTGTGAGATATAAAGTCAGAATTGCGAGTTATAAAGTCAGAATTGCCAGATATAAAGTCAGAATTGCGAGTTATAAAGTCAGAATTGTGAGATATAAAGTCAGAATTGCCAGATATAAAGTCAGAATTGTGAGTTATAAAGTCAGAATTGCGAGTTATAAAGTCAGAATTGTGAGATATAAAGTCAGAATTGCCAGATATAAAGTCAGAATTGTGAGTTATAAAGTCAGATTTGCGAGTTATAAAGTCAGAATTGCGAGATATAAAGTCAGAATTGCGAGTTATTAAGTCAGAATTGCGAGTTATAAAGTCAGAATTGTGAGTTATAAAGTCAGATTTGCGAGTTATAAAGTCAGAATTGTGAGATATAAAGTCAGAATTGCCAGATATAAAGTCAGAATTGTGAGATATAAAGTCAGAATTGCGAGATATAAAGTCAGATTTGCGAGTTATAAAGTCAGAATTGCCAGATATAAAGTCAGAAATGCCAGATATAAAGTCAGATTTGCGAGTTATAAAGTCAGAATTGCCAGATATAAAGTCAGAATTGTGAGAAATAAAGTCAGAATTGCCAGATATAAAGTCAGAATTGCGAGTTATAAAGTCAGAATTGTGAGATATAAAGTCAGAATTGCCAGATATAAAGTCAGAATTGTGAGAAATAAAGTCAGAATTGCCAGATATAAAGTCAGAATTGCGAGTTATAAAGTCAGAATTGTGAGATATAAAGTCAGAATTGCCAGATATAAAGTCAGAATTGCCAGATATAAAGTCAGAATTGCGAGTTATGAAGTCAGAATTGTGAGATATAACGTCAGAATTGCCAGATATAAAGTCAGAATTGTGAGAAATAAAGTCAGAATTGCCAGATATAAAGTCAGAATTGTGAGATATAAAGTCAGAATTGCCAGATATAAAGTCAGAATTGCGAGTTATGAAGTCAGAATTGTGAGATATAACGTCAGAATTGCCAGATATAAAGTCAGAATTGTGAGAAATAAAGTCAGAATTGCCAGATATAAAGTCAGAATTGTGAGATATAAAGTCAGAATTGTGAGATATAAAGTCAGAATTGCCAGATATAAAGTCAGAATTGTGAGATATAAAGTCAGAATTGCCAGATATAAAGTCAGAATTGCCAGATATAAAGTCAGAATTGCGAGTTATGAAGTCAGAATTGTGAGATATAACGTCAGAATTGCCAGATATAAAGTCAGAATTGCGAGATATAAAGTCAGAAATGCCAGATATAAAGTCAGAATTGCCAGATATAAAGTCAGAATTGTGAGAAATAAAGTCAGAATTGCCAGATATAAAGTCAGAATTGCGAGTTATAAAGTCAGAATTGTGAGATATAAAGTCAGAATTGCCAGATATAAAGTCAGAATTGCCAGATATAAAGTCAGAATTGCGAGTTATGAAGTCAGAATTGTGAGATATAACGTCAGAATTGCCAGATATAAAGTCAGAATTGTGAGAAATAAAGTCAGAATTGCCAGATATAAAGTCAGAATTGCGAGTTATAAAGTCAGAATTGTGAGATATAAAGTCAGAATTGCCAGATATAAAGTCAGAATTGTGAGATATAACGTCAGAATTGCGAGATATAAAGTCAGAAATGCCAGATATAAAGTCAGAATTGCCAGATATAAAGTCAGAATTGTGAGAAATAAAGTCAGAATTGCCAGATATAAAGTCAGAATTGCGAGTTATAAAGTCAGAATTGTGAGATATAAAGTCAGAATTGCCAGATATAAAGTCAGAATTGCCAGATATAAAGTCAGAATTGCGAGTTATGAAGTCAGAATTGTGAGATATAACGTCAGAATTGCGAGTTATAAAGTCAGAATTGCGAGTTATAAAGTCAGAATTGTGTGATATAACGTCAGAATTGCGAGATATAAAGTCAGAATTGCCAGATATAAAGTCAGAATTGTGAGATATAAAGTCAGAATTGCCAGATATAAAGTCAGAATTGTGAGATATAAAGTCAGAATTGCGAGATATAAAGTCAGAATTGTGAGATATAAAGTCAGAATTGTGAGATATAAAGTCAGAATTGCCAGATATAAAGTCAGAATTGTGAGATATAAAGTCAGATTTGCGAGATATAAAGTCAGAATTGCCAGATATAAAGTCAGAATTGCGAGTTATAAAGTCAGAATTGTGAGATATAAAGTCAGAATTGCCAGATATAAAGTCAGAATTGCCAGATATAAAGTCAGATTTGCGAGTTATTAAGTCAGAATTGTGAGATATAAAGTCAGAATTGCCAGATATAAAGTCAGAATTGCGAGTTATTAAGTCAGAATTGTGAGATATAAAGTCAGAATTGCCAGATATAAAGTCAGAATTGCCAGATATAAAGTCAGAATTGCGAGTTATTAAGTCAGAATTGTGAGATATAAAGTCAGAATTGCCAGATATAAAGTCAGAATTGTGAGATATAAAGTCAGAATTGCCAGATATAAAGTCAGAATTGTGAGATATAAAGTCAGAATTGCCAGATATAAAGTCAGAATTGTGAGATATAAAGTCAGAATTGCCAGATATAAAGTCAGAATTGCCAGATATAAAGTCAGAATTGTGAGTTATAAAGTCAGAATTGCCAGATATAAAGTCAGAATTGTGAGTTATAAAGTCAGAATTGCCAGATATAAAGTCAGAATTGTGAGTTATAAAGTCAGAATTGCCAGATATAAATTCAGAATTGTGAGATATAAAGTCAGAATTGCCAGATATAAAGTCAGAATTGTGAGATATAAAGTCAGAATTGCCAGATATAAAGTCAGAATTGTGAGATATAAAGTCAGAATTGCCAGATATAAAGTCAGAATTGCCAGATATAAAGTCAGAATTGTGAGTTATAAAGTCAGAATTGCCAGATATAAAGTCAGAATTGTGAGTTATAAAGTCAGAATTGCCAGATATAAAGTCAGAATTGCGAGTTATAAAGTCAGAATTGTGAGATATAAAGTCAGAATTGCCAGATATAAAGTCAGAATTGCCAGATATAAAGTCAGAATTGTGAGTTATAAAGTCAGAATTGCCAGATATAAATTCAGAATTGTGAGATATAAAGTCAGAATTGCCAGATATAAAGTCAGAATTGTGAGATATAAAGTCAGAATTGCCAGATATAAAGTCAGAATTGCGAGTTATAAAGTCAGAATTGTGAGAGATAAAGTCAGAATTGCCAGATATAAATTCAGAATTGCGAGATATAAAGTCAGAATTGCCAGATATAAAGTCAGAATTGCCAGATATAAATTCAGAATTGCGAGATATAAAGTCAGAATTGCCAGATATAAAGTCAGAATTGTGAGATATAAAGTCAGAATTGTGAGATATAAACTCAGAATTGTGAGATATAAAGTCAGAATTGTGAGATATAAAGTCAGAATTGCCAGATATAAAGTCAGAATTGCCAGATATAAAGTCAGAATTGCCAGATATAAAGTCAGAATTGCGAGATATAAAGTCAGAATTGCCAGATATAAAGTCAGAATTGCGAGTTATAAAGTCAGAATTGCGAGTTATAAAGTCAGAATTGTGAGATATAAAGTCAGATTTGCGAGTTATAAAGTCAGAATTGCGAGTTATAAAGTCAGAATTGCCAGATATAAAGTCAGAAATGCCAGATATAAAGTCAGAATTGCGAGATATAAAGTCAGAATTGCCAGATATAAAGTCAGAATTGCCAGATATAAAGTCAGAATTGCGAGTTATAAAGTCAGAATTGTGAGATATAAAGTCAGAATTGCCAGATATAAAGTCAGAATTGCCAGATATAAAGTCAGAATTGTGAGATATAAAGTCAGAATTGCGAGATATAAAGTCAGAATTGTGAATTATTAAGTCAGAATTGTGAGATATAAAGTCAGAATTGTGAGATATAAAGTCAGAATTGTGAATTATTAAGTCAGAATTGTGAGATATAAAGTCAGAATTGCGAGATATAAAGTCAGATTTGCGAGTTATAAAGTCAGAATTGCCAGATATAAAGTCAGATTTGCGAGTTATAAAGTCAGAATTGTGAGATATAAAGTCAGAATTGCGAGATATAAAGTCAGAATTGCGAGATATAAAGTCAGATTTGCGAGTTATAAAGTCAGATTTGCGAGTTATAAAGTCAGAATTGCCAGATATAAAGTCAGATTTGCGAGATATAAAGTCAGAATTGTGAGATATAAAGTCAGATTTGCGAGATATAAAGTCAGATTTGCGAGTTATAAAGTCAGAATTGCCAGATATAAAGTCAGAATTGCCAGATATAAAGTCAGAATTGTGAGATATAAAGTCAGAATTGCCAGATATAAAGTCAGATTTGCGAGTTATAAAGTCAGAATTGCCAGATATAAAGTCAGAATTGTGAGATATAACGTCAGAATTGCGAGATATAAAGTCAGATTTGCGAGTTATAAAGTCAGAATTGCCAGATATAAAGTCAGAAATGCCAGATATAAAGTCAGAATTGCGAGTTATAAAGTCAGAATTGTGAGATATAAAGTCAGATTTGCGAGATATAAAGTCAGATTTGCGAGTTATAAAGTCAGATTTGCGAGTTATAAAGTCAGAATTGCCAGATATAAAGTCAGATTTGCGAGTTATAAAGTCAGAATTGCCAGATATAAAGTCAGAATTGTGAGATATAAAGTCAGAATTGCCAGATATAAAGTCAGAATTGTGAGATATAAAGTCAGAATTGCCAGATATAAAGTCAGATTTGCGAGTTATAAAGTCAGAATTGCCAGATATAAAGTCAGAATTGTGAGATATAACGTCAGAATTGCGAGATATAAAGTCAGATTTGCGAGTTATAAAGTCAGAATTGCCAGATATAAAGTCAGAAATGCCAGATATAAAGTCAGAATTGCGAGTTATAAAGTCAGAATTGTGAGATATAAAGTCAGAATTGCCAGATATAAAGTCAGAATTGCGAGTTATAAAGTCAGAATTGCCAGATATAAAGTCAGAATTGCGAGTTATAAAGTCAGAATTGCGAGTTATAAAGTCAGAATTGCCAGATATAAAGTCAGAATTGCGAGATATAAAGTCAGAATTGCGAGTTATAAAGTCAGAATTGCGAGTTATAAAGTCAGAATTGTGAGATATAAAGTCAGAATTGCGAGTTATAAAGTCAGAATTGTGAGATATAAAGTCAGAATTGTGAGATATAAAGTCAGAATTGCCAGATATAAAGTCAGAATTGCCAGATATAAAGTCAGAATTGTGAGATATAAAGTCAGAATTGTGAGATATAAACTCAGAATTGTGAGATATAAAGTCAGAATTGCCAGATATAAAGTCAGAATTGCCAGATATAAAGTCAGAATTGCCAGATATAAAGTCAGAATTGTGAGATATAAAGTCAGAATTGCCAGATATAAATTCAGAATTGCGAGATATAAAGTCAGAATTGT
Organism: Rhinogobio ventralis; assembly: GCA_039654625.1. Classification (NCBI taxonomy): domain Eukaryota; kingdom Metazoa; phylum Chordata; class Actinopteri; order Cypriniformes; family Gobionidae; genus Rhinogobio; species Rhinogobio ventralis. The sequence continues at coordinate 16,958 of JBBBJY010000028.1, read as the reverse complement.
GAGATATAAAGTCAGAATTGCGAGTTATAAAGTCAGAATTGTGAGATATAAAGTCAGAATTGTGAGATATAAAGTCAGAATTGCCAGATATAAAGTCAGAATTGCCAGATATAAAGTCAGAATTGTGAGATATAAAGTCAGAATTGCCAGATATAAAGTCAGAATTGCGAGTTATAAAGTCAGAATTGCGAGTTATAAAGTCAGAATTGTGAGATATAAAGTCAGAATTGCGAGTTATAAAGTCAGAATTGTGAGATATAAAGTCAGAATTGTGAGATATAAAGTCAGAATTGCCAGATATAAAGTCAGAATTGCCAGATATAAAGTCAGAATTGTGAGATATAAAGTCAGAATTGTGAGATATAAACTCAGAATTGTGAGATATAAAGTCAGAATTGCCAGATATAAAGTCAGAATTGCCAGATATAAAGTCAGAATTGCCAGATATAAAGTCAGAATTGCGAGTTATAAAGTCAGAATTGTGTGATATAAAGTCAGAATTGTGAGATATAAAGTCAGAATTGCCAGATATAAATTCAGAATTGCGAGATATAAAGTCAGAATTGCGAGATATAAAGTCAGAATTGTGAGATATAAAGTCAGAATTGCCAGATATAAAGTCAGAATTGCCAGATATAAAGTCAGAATTGCCAGATATAAAGTCAGAATTGCGAGATATAAAGTCAGAATTGTGAGATATAAAGTCAGAATTGTGAGATATAAACTCAGAATTGTGAGATATAAAGTCAGAATTGCCAGATATAAAGTCAGAATTGCCAGATATAAAGTCAGAATTGCCAGATATAAAGTCAGAATTGCGAGTTATAAAGTCAGAATTGTGTGATATAAAGTCAGAATTGTGAGATATAAAGTCAGAATTGCCAGATATAAATTCAGAATTGCGAGATATAAAGTCAGAATTGCGAGATATAAAGTCAGAATTGTGAGATATAAAGTCAGAATTGCCAGATATAAAGTCAGAATTGCCAGATATAAAGTCAGAATTGCCAGATATAAAGTCAGAATTGCGAGATATAAAGTCAGAATTGTGAGATATAAAGTCAGAATTGCCAGATATAAAGTCAGAATTGCGAGATATAAAGTCAGAATTGTGAGATATAAAGTCAGAATTGCGAGATATAAAGTCAGAATTGCCAGATATAAAGTCAGAATTGACAGATATAAAGTCAGAATTGCCAGATATAAAGTCAGATTTGCGAGATATAAAGTCAGAATTGCCAGATATAAAGTCAGAATTGCCAGATATAAAGTCAGAATTGCCAGATATAAAGTCAGAATTGCGAGTTATAAAGTCAGAATTGTGAGATATAAAGTCAGAATTGCCAGATATAAAGTCAGAATTGTGAGAAATAAAGTCAGAATTGCCAGATATAAAGTCAGAATTGCCAGATATAAATTCAGAATTGCGAGTTATAAAGTCAGAATTGTGAGATATAAAGTCAGAATTGCCAGATATAAAGTCAGAATTGTGAGAAATAAAGTCAGAATTGCCAGATATAAAGTCAGAATTGCGAGTTATAAAGTCAGAATTGCGAGTTATAAAGTCAGAATTGTGAGATATAAAGTCAGAATTGTGAGATATAAAGTCAGAATTGCCAGATATAAAGTCAGAATTGCCAGATATAAATTCAGAATTGCGAGATATAAAGTCAGAATTGCCAGATATAAAGTCAGAATTGTGAGATATAAAGTCAGAATTGTGAGATATAAACTCAGAATTGTGAGATATAAAGTCAGAATTGCCAGATATAAAGTCAGAATTGCCAGATATAAAGTCAGAATTGCCAGATATAAAGTCAGAATTGCCAGATATAAATTCAGAATTGCGAGATATAAAGTCAGAATTGTGAGATATAAAGTCAGAATTGCGAGATATAAAGTCAGAATTGTGAGATATAAAGTCAGAATTGCCAGATATAAAGTCAGAATTGCCAGATATAAAGTCAGAATTGCGAGATATAAAGTCAGAATTGCGAGATATAAAGTCAGAATTGTGAGATATAAAGTCAGAATTGCCAGATATAAAGTCAGAATTGCGAGATATAAAGTCAGAATTGCGAGATATAAAGTCAGAATTGTGAGATATAAAGTCAGAATTGTGAGATATAAAGTCAGAATTGCCAGATATAAAGTCAGAATTGCGAGATATAAAGTCAGAATTGTGAGATATAAAGTCAGAATTGCCAGATATAAAGTCAGAATTGCGAGATATAAAGTCAGAATTGTGAGATATAAAGTCAGAATTGCCAGATATAAAGTCAGAATTGCAAGATATAAAGTCAGAATTGTGAGATATAAAGTCAGAATTGCCAGATATAAAGTCAGAATTGCCAGATATAAAGTCAGATTTGCGAGATATAAAGTCAGAATTGCCAGATATAAAGTCAGAATTGCCAGATATAAAGTCAGAATTGCCAGATATAAAGTCAGAATTGCGAGTTATAAAGTCAGAATTGTGAGATATAAAGTCAGAATTGCCAGATATAAAGTCAGAATTGTGAGAAATAAAGTCAGAATTGCCAGATATAAAGTCAGAATTGTGAGAAATAAAGTCAGAATTGCCAGATATAAAGTCAGAATTGCGAGATATAAAGTCAGAATTGCGAGTTATAAAGTCAGAATTGTGAGATATAAAGTCAGAATTGCCAGATATAAAGTCAGAATTGTGAGATATTAAGTCAGAATTGCGAGTTATAAAGTCAGAATTGTGAGATATAAAGTCAGAATTGTGAGATATAAAGTCAGAATTGCCAGATATAAAGTCAGAATTGCGAGATATAAAGTCAGAATTGCGAGATATAAAGTCAGAATTGTGAGATATAAAGTCAGAATTGCCAGATATAAAGTCAGAATTGTGAGATATAAAGTCAGAATTGCCAGATATAAAGTCAGAATTGTGATATAAAGTCAGAATTGCCAGATATAAAGTCAGAATTGTGAGATATAAAGTCAGAATTGTGAGATATAAAGTCAGAATTGTGTGATATAAAGTCAGAATTGTGTGATATAAAGTCAGAATTGTGAGATATAAAGTCAGAATTGTGAGATATAAAGTCAGAATTGTGAGATATAAAGTCAGAATTGCCAGATATAAAGTCAGAATTGCCAGATATAAAGTCAGAATTGCCAGATATAAAGTCAGAATTGCCAGATATAAAGTCAGAATTGCTAGATATAAAGTCAGAATTGCGAGATATAAAGTCAGAATTGTGAGATATAAAGTCAGAATTGCGAGATATAAAGTCAGAATTGCCAGATATAAAGTCAGAATTGTGAGATATAAAGTCAGAATTGTGAGATATAAAGTCAGAATTGCTAGATATAAAGTCAGAATTGCCAGATATAAAGTCAGATTTGCGAGTTATAAAGTCAGAATTGCCAGATATAAAGTCAGAATTGCGAGTTATAAAGTCAGAATTGCCAGATATAAAGTCAGAATTGCCAGTTATAAAGTCAGAATTGCCAGATATAAAGTCAGAATTGCTAGATATAAAGTCAGAATTGCCAGATATAAAGTCAGAATTGTGAGATATAAAGTCAGAATTGTGAGATATAAAGTCAGAATTGTGAGATATAAAGTCAGAATTGCCAGATATAAAGTCAGAATTGCCAGATATAAAGTCAGAATTGCCAGATATAAAGTCAGAATTGCCAGATATAAAGTCAGAATTGCTAGATATAAAGTCAGAATTGCGAGATATAAAGTCAGAATTGTGAGATATAAAGTCAGAATTGCGAGATATAAAGTCAGAATTGCCAGATATAAAGTCAGAATTGTGAGATATAAAGTCAGAATTGTGAGATATAAAGTCAGAATTGCTAGATATAAAGTCAGAATTGCCAGATATAAAGTCAGATTTGCGAGTTATAAAGTCAGAATTGCCAGATATAAAGTCAGAATTGCGAGTTATAAAGTCAGAATTGCCAGATATAAAGTTAGAATTGCCAGTTATAAAGTCAGAATTGCCAGATATAAAGTCAGAATTGCTAGATATAAAGTCAGAATTGCCAGATATAAAGTCAGAATTGCCAGATATAAAGTCAGAATTGCCAGATATAAAGTCAGATTTGCGAGTTATAAAGTCAGATTTGCCAGTTATAAAGTCAGAATTGCCAGATATAAAGTCAGAATTGTGAGATGTAAAGTCAGAATTGCCAGATATAAAGTCAGAATTGCGAGTTATAAAGTCAGAATTGCGAGTTATAAAGTCAGAATTGTGAGATGTAAAGTCAGAATTGCCAGATATAAAGTCAGAATTGCGAGATATAAAGTCAGAATTGCGAGATATAAAGTCAGAATTGCCAGATATAAAGTCAGAATTGTGAGATATAAAGTCAGAATTGTGAGATATAAAGTCAGAATTGCGAGATATAAAGTCAGAATTGCGAAATATAAAGTCAGAATTGCGAGATATAAAGTCAGAATTGCGAGATATAAAGTCAGAATTGCGAGATATAAAGTCAGAATTGTGAGATATAAAGTCAGAATTGTGAGATATAAAGTCAGAATTGCGAGATATAAAGTCAGAATTGCCAGATATAAATTCAGAATTGCCAGATATAAAGTCAGAATTGCTAGATATAAAGTCAGAATTGCCAGATATAAAGTCAGAATTGCGAGTTATAAAGTCAGAATTGCTAGATATAAAGTCAGAATTGTGTGATATAAAGTCAGAATTGCCAGATATAAAGTCAGAATTGCTAGATATAAAGTCAGAATTGTGTGATATAAAGTCAGAATTGCCAGATATAAAGTCAGAATTGTGAGATATAAAGTCAGAATTGTGAGATATAAAGTCAGAATTGCCAGATATAAATTCAGAATTGCCAGATATAAAGTCAGAATTGCTAGATATAAAGTCAGAATTGCCAGATATAAAGTCAGAATTGCGAGTTATAAAGTCAGAATTGCGAGTTATAAAGTCAGAATTGCCAGATATAAAGTTAGAATTGCCAGTTATAAAGTCAGAATTGCCAGATATAAAGTCAGAATTGTGAGATATAAAGTCAGAATTGCGAGTTATAAAGTCAGAATTGCCAGATATAAAGTTAGAATTGCCAGTTATAAAGTCAGAATTGCCAGATATAAAGTCAGAATTGCGAGTTATAAAGTCAGAATTGCCAGATATAAAGTCAGAATTGCCAGATATAAAGTCAGAATTGTTAGATATAAAGTCAGATTTGCGAGTTATAAAGTCAGATTTGCCAGTTATAAAGTCAGAATTGCCAGATATAAAGTCAGAATTGCCAGATATAAAGTCAGAATTGCCAAATATAAAGTCAGAATTGCGAGTTATAAAGTCAGAATTGCCATATATAAAGTCAGAATTGCCAGATGTAAAGTCAGAATTGCCAGATATAAAGTCAGAATTGCGAGTTATAAAGTCAGAATTGCGAGTTATAAAGTCAGAATTGTGAGATGTAAAGTCAGAATTGCCAGATATAAAGTCAGAATTGCGAGATATAAAGTCAGAATTGTGAGATGTAAAGTCAGAATTGCCAAATATAAAGTCAGAATTGCGAGTTATAAAGTCAGAATTGCCATATATAAAGTCAGAATTGCCAAATATAAAGTCAGAATTGCGAGTTATAAAGTCAGAATTGCCATATATAAAGTCAGAATTGCCAGATGTAAAGTCAGAATTGCCAGATATAAAGTCAGAATTGCGAGTTATAAAGTCAGAATTGCGAGTTATAAAGTCAGAATTGTGAGATGTAAAGTCAGAATTGCCAGATATAAAGTCAGAATTGCGAGATATAAAGTCAGAATTGTGAGATGTAAAGTCAGAATTGCCAGATATAAAGTCAGAATTGCGAGATATAAAGTCAGAATTGCGAGATATAAAGTCAGAATTGCGAGATATAAAGTCAGAATTGCGAGATATAAAGTCAGAATTGTGATATAAAGTCAGAATTGCCAGATATAAAGTCAGAATTGTGAGATATAAAGTCAGAATTGCCAGATATAAAGTCAGAATTGCTAGATATAAAGTCAAAATTGTGATATAAAGTCAGAATTGCGAGATATAAAGTCAGAATTGTGATATAAAGTCAGAATTGCCAGATATAAAGTCAGAATTGTGAGATATAAAGTCAGAATTGCGAGATATAAAGTCAGAATTGCGAGATATAAAGTCAGAATTGTGATATAAAGTCAGAATTGCCAGATATAAAGTCAGAATTGTGAGATATAAAGTCAGAATTGCCAGATATAAAGTCAGAATTGCTAGATATAAAGTCAGAATTGCCAGATATAAAGTCAGAATTGCCAGATATAAAGTCAGAATTGCCAGATATAAAGTCAGATTTGCGATTTATAAAGTCAGATTTGCCAGTTATAAAGTCAGAATTGCGAGATATAAAGTCAGAATTGCGAGATATAAAGTCAGAATTGTGAGATATAAAGTCAGAATTGTGAGATATAAAGTCAGAATTGCGAGATATAAAGTCAGAATTGCCAGATATAAAGTCAGAATTGCCAGATATAAAGTCAGAATTGCCAGATATAAAGTCAGATTTGCGATTTATAAAGTCAGATTTGCCAGTTATAAAGTCAGAATTGCGAGATATAAAGTCAGAATTGCGAGATATAAAGTCAGAATTGTGAGATATAAAGTCAGAATTGTGAGATATAAAGTCAGAATTGCGAGATATAAAGTCAGAATTGCCAGATATAAATTCAGAATTGCCAGATATAAAGTCAGAATTGCTAGATATAAAGTCAGAATTGTGAGATATAAACTCAGAATTGCCAGATATAAAGTCAGAATTGCCAGATATAAAGTCAGAATTGCCAGATATAAAGTCAGATTTGCGATTTATAAAGTCAGATTTGCCAGTTATAAAGTCAGAATTGCGAGATATAAAGTCAGAATTGCGAGATATAAAGTCAGAATTGTGAGATATAAAGTCAGAATTGTGAGATATAAAGTCAGAATTGCGAGATATAAAGTCAGAATTGCCAGATATAAATTCAGAATTGCCAGATATAAAGTCAGAATTGCTAGATATAAAGTCAGAATTGTGAGATGTAAAGTCAGAATTGCCAAATATAAAGTCAGAATTGCGAGTTATAAAGTCAGAATTGCCAAATATAAAGTCAGAATTGCGAGTTATAAAGTCAGAATTGCCATATATAAAGTCAGAATTGCCAGATGTAAAGTCAGAATTGCCAGATATAAAGTCAGAATTGCGAGTTATAAAGTCAGAATTGCGAGTTATAAAGTCAGAATTGTGAGATGTAAAGTCAGAATTGCCAGATATAAAGTCAGAATTGCGAGATATAAAGTCAGAATTGTGAGATGTAAAGTCAGAATTGCCAGATATAAAGTCAGAATTGCGAGATATAAAGTCAGAATTGTGAGATATAAAGTCAGAATTGCGAGATATAAAGTCAGAATTGCGAGATATAAAGTCAGAATTGTGAGATGTAAAGTCAGAATTGCCAGATATAAAGTCAGAATTGCGAGATATAAAGTCAGAATTGCGAGATATAAAGTCAGAATTGCGAGATATAAAGTCAGAATTGCGAGATATAAAGTCAGAATTGTGATATAAAGTCAGAATTGCCAGATATAAAGTCAGAATTGTGAGATATAAAGTCAGAATTGCCAGATTTAAAGTCAGAATTGTGTGATATAAAGTCAGAATTGTGTGATATAAAGTCAGAATTGCCAGATATAAAGTCAGAATTGCCAGATATAAAGTCAGAATTGTGTGATATAAAGTCAGAATTGTGATATAAAGTCAGAATTGCCAGATATAAAGTCAGAATTGTGAGATATAAAGTCAGAATTGCCAGATTTAAAGTCAGAATTGTGAGATATAAAGTCAGAATTGTGAGATATAAAGTCAGAATTGCCAGATATAAAGTCAGAATTGCCAGATATAAAGTCAGAATTGCCAGATATAAAGTCAGAATTGCCAGATATAAAGTCAGAATTGTGAGATATAAAGTCAGAATTGCTAGATATAAAGTCAGAATTGCGAGATATAAAGTCAGAATTGTGAGATATAAAGTCAGAATTGCGAGATATAAAGTCAGAATTGCGAGATATAAAGTCAGAATTGTGAGATATAAAGTCAGAATTGTGAGATATAAAGTCAGAATTGCGAGATATAAAGTCAGAATTGCCAGATATAAAGTCAGAATTGCCAGATATAAAGTCAGAATTGCCAGATATAAAGTCAGAATTGCCAGATATAAAGTCAGAATTGCCAGATATAAAGTCAGAATTGCCAGATATAAAGTCAGATTTGCGAGTTATAAAGTCAGAATTGCCAGATATAAAGTCAGAATTGCCAGATATAAAGTCAGAATTGCGAGTTATAAAGTCAGAATTGCCAGATATAAAGTTAGAATTGCCAGTTATAAAGTCAGATTTGCGAGTTATAAAGTCAGATTTGCCAGTTATAAAGTCAGAATTGCCAGATATAAAGTCAGAATTGCCAGATATAAAGTCAGAATTGCCAAATATAAAGTCAGAATTGCGAGTTATAAAGTCAGAATTGCCAGATATATAGTCAGAATTGTGAGATGTAAAGTCAGAATTGCCAGATATAAAGTCAGAATTGCGAGTTATAAAGTCAGAATTGCGAGTTATAAAGTCAGAATTGTGAGATGTAAAGTCAGAATTGCCAGATATAAAGTCAGAATTGCGAGATATAAAGTCAGAATTGCGAGATATAAAGTCAGAATTGTGAGATATAAAGTCAGAATTGTGAGATATAAAGTCAGAATTGTGAGATATAAAGTCAGAATTGCGAGATATAAAGTCAGAATTGCGAGATATAAAGTCAGAATTGTGAGATATAAAGTCAGAATTGCGAGATATAAAGTCAGAATTGCGAGATATAAAGTCAGAATTGTGAGATATAAAGTCAGAATTGTGAGATATAAAGTCAGAATTGCCAGATATAAAGTCAGAATTGCCAGATATAAAGTCAGAATTGCCAGATATAAAGTCAGAATTGTGAGATATAAAGTCAGAATTGCGAGATATAAAGTCAGAATTGCGAGATATAAAGTCAGAATTGTGAGCTATAAAGTCAGAATTGCCAAATATAAAGTCAGAATTGCCAGATATAAAGTCAGAATTGTGAGATATAAAGTCAGAATTGCGAGATATAAAGTCAGAATTGTGAGCTATAAAGTCAGAATTGCCAGATATAAAGTCAGAATTGTGAGATATAAAGTCAGAATTGCGAGATATAAAGTCAGAATTGCGAGATATAAAGTCAGAATTGCGAGATATAAAGTCAGAATTGTGAGCTATAAAGTCAGAATTGCCAGATATAAAGTCAGAATTGCCAGATATAAAGTCAGAATTGTGAGATATAAAGTCAGAATTGCGAGATATAAAGTCAGAATTGCCAGATATAAAGTCAGAATTGCGAGATATAAAGTCAGAATTGTGAGCTATAAAGTCAGAATTGCGAGTTATAAAGTCAGAATTGCCAGATATAAAGTCAGAATTGTGAGATATAAAGTCAGAATTGCCAGATATAAAGTCAGAATTGTGAGATATAAAGTCAGAATTGCGAGTTATAAAGTCAGAACTGCCAGATATAAAGTCAGAATTGCCAGATATAAAGTCAGAATTGTGAGATATAAAGTCAGAATTGCCAGATATAAAGTCAGAATTGTGAGATATAAAGTCAGAATTGCGAGTTATAAAGTCAGAACTGCCAGATATAAAGTCAGAATTGTGAGATATAAAGTCAGAATTGTGTGATATAAAGTCAGAATTGCGAGATATAAAGTCAGAATTGTGAGATATAAAGTCAGAATTGTGAGATATAAAGTCAGAATTGCGAGTTATAAAGTCAGAATTGCCAGATATAAAGTCAGAATTGCCAGATATAAAGTCAGAATTGTGAGATATAAAGTCAGAATTGCCAGATATAAAGTCAGAATTGCGAGTTATAAAGTCAGAATTGCGAGTTATAAAGTCAGAATTGCGAGTTATAAAGTCAGAATTGGGAGATATAAAGTCAGAATTGCGAGTTATAAAGTCAGAATTGCCAGATATAAAGTCAGAATTGCCAGATATAAAGTCAGAATTGCCAGATATAAAGTCAGAATTGCGAGATATAAAGTCAGAATTGCCAGATATAAAGTCAGAATTGCGAGATATAAAGTCAGAATTGCGAGATATAAAGTCAGAATTGCGAGTTATAAAGTCAGAATTGTGAGATATAAAGTCAGAATTGTGAGATATAAAGTCAGAATTGCGAGATATAAAGTCAGAATTGCGAGATATAAAGTCAGAATTGTGAGATATAAAGTCAGAATTGCGAGATATAAAGTCAGAATTGCGAGATATAAAGTCAGAATTGTGAGATATAAAGTCAGAATTGCCAGATATAAAGTCAGAATTGCCAGATATAAAGACAGAATTGTGAGATGTAAAGTCAGAATTGCCAGATATAAAGTCAGAATTGTGAGATATAAAGTCAGAATTGCCAGATATAAAGTCAGAATTGTGAGATATAAAGTCAGAATTGCGAGATATAAAGTCAGAATTGTGAGATATAAAGTCAGAATTGTGAGATATAAAGTCAGAATTGCCAGATATAAAGTCAGAATTGCCAGATATAAAGTCAGAATTGTGAGATGTAAAGTCAGAATTGCCAGATATAAAGTCAGAATTGTGAGATATAAAGTCAGAATTGCCAGATATAAAGTCAGAATTGTGAGATATAAAGTCAGAATTGCGAGATATAAAGTCAGAATTGCGAGATATAAAGTCAGAATTGTGAGCTATAAAGTCAGAATTGCCAGATATAAAGTCAGAATTGCCAGATATAAAGTCAGAATTGTGAGATATAAAGTCAGAATTGCGAGATATAAAGTCAGAATTGTGAGCTATAAAGTCAGAATTGCCAGATATAAAGTCAGAATTGTGAGATATAAAGTCAGAATTGCGAGATATAAAGTCAGAATTGCGAGATATAAAGTCAGAATTGTGAGCTATAAAGTCAGAATTGCCAGATATAAAGTCAGAATTGCCAGATATAAAGTCAGAATTGTGAGATATAAAGTCAGAATTGCGAGATATAAAGTCAGAATTGCCAGATATAAAGTCAGAATTGCGAGATATAAAGTCAGAATTGTGAGCTATAAAGTCAGAATTGCCAGATATAAAGTCAGAATTGCGAGATATAAAGTCAGAATTGCCAGATATAAAGTCAGAATTGTGAGAAATAAAGTCAGAATTGCGAGATATAAAGTCAGAATTGCGAGATATAAAGTCAGAATTGCGAGATATAAAGTCAGAATTGTGAGATATAAAGTCAGAATTGTGAGATATAAAGTCAGAATTGTGAGATATAAAGTCAGAATTGCGAGATATAAAGTCAGAATTGCGAGATATAAAGTCAGAATTGCGAGATATAAAGTCAGAATTGTGAGATATAAAGTCAGAATTGCCAGATATAAAGTCAGAATTGCCATATATAAAGTCAGAATTGCCAGATATAAAGTCAGAATTGTGAGATGTAAAGTCAGAATTGCCAGATATAAAGTCAGAATTGTGAGATATAAAGTCAGAATTGCGAGATATAAAGTCAGAATTGCGAGATATAAAGTCAGAATTGTGATATAAAGTCAGAATTGCCAGATATAAAGTCAGAATTGCGAGTTATAAAGTCAGAATTGCGAGTTATAAAGTCAGAATTGCCAGATATAAAGTCAGAATTGTGAGATATAAAGTCAGAATTGCCAGATATAAAGTCAGAATTGTGAGATATAAAGTCAGAATTGCGAGTTATAAAGTCAGAACTGCCAGATATAAAGTCAGAATTGTGTGATATAAAGTCAGAATTGTGTGATATAAAGTCAGAATTGCGAGATATAAAGTCAGAATTGTGTGATATAAAGTCAGAATTGCGAGTTATAAAGTCAGAATTGTGAGATATAAAGTCAGAATTGTGAGATATAAAGTCAGAATTGCGAGTTATAAAGTCAGAATTGCCAGATATAAAGTCAGAATTGCCAGATATAAAGTCAGAATTGTGAGATATAAAGTCAGAATTGCCAGATATAAAGTCAGAATTGCGAGTTATAAAGTCAGAATTGCGAGTTATAAAGTCAGAATTGCGAGTTATAAAGTCAGAATTGGGAGATATAAAGTCAGAATTGCGAGTTATAAAGTCAGAATTGCCAGATATAAAGTCAGAATTGCCAGATATAAAGTCAGAATTGCCAGATATAAAGTCAGAATTGCGAGATATAAAGTCAGAATTGCCAGATATAAAGTCAGAATTGCGAGATATAAAGTCAGAATTGCGAGATATAAAGTCAGAATTGCCAGATATAAAGTCAGAATTGCCAGATATAAAGTCAGAATTGCGAGATATAAAGTCAGAATTGCAAGTTATAAAGTCAGAATTGCGAGTTATAAAGTCAGAATTGCGAGTTATAAAGTCAGAATTGTGAGATATAAAGTCAGAATTGCCAGATATAAAGTCAGAATTGTGAGATGTAAAGTCAGAATTGCCAGATATAAAGTCAGAATTGCGAGATATAAAGTCAGAATTGCCAGATATAAAGTCAGAATTGTGAGATATAAAGTCAGAATTGTGAGATGTAAAGTCAGAATTGCCAGATATAAAGTCAGAATTGCGAGATATAAAGTCAGAATTGTGAGATATAAAGTCAGAATTGCCAGATATAAAGTCAGAATTGCCAGATATAAAGTCAGAATTGTGAGATATAAACTCAGAATTGTGTGATATAAAGTCAGAATTGTGTGATATAAAGTCAGAATTGTGAGATATAATGTCAGAATTGCGAGATATAAAGTCAGAATTGCGAGATATAAAGTCAGAATTGTGAGATATAAAGTCAGAATTGTGATATAAAGTCAGAATTGCCAGATATAAAGTCAGAATTGCGAGATATAAAGTCAGAATTGTGAGATATAAAGTCAGAATTGCCAGATATAAAGTCAGAATTGTGTGATATAAAGTCAGAATTGTGAGATATAAAGTCAGAATTGTGAGATATAAAGTCAGAATTGCGAGATATAAAGTCAGAATTGCCAGATATAAAGTCAGAATTGCCAGATATAAAGTCAGAATTGCCAGATATAAAGTCAGAATTGCTAGATATAAAGTCAGAATTGCTAGATATAAAGTCAGAATTGCCAGATATAAAGTCAGAATTGCCAGATATAAAGTCAGAATTGTGAGATATAAAGTCAGAATTGCCAGATATAAAGTCAGAATTGCTAGATATAAAGTCAGAATTGCCAGATATAAAGTCAGATTTGCGAGTTATAAAGTCAGAATTGCCAGATATAAAGTCAGAATTGCGAGTTATAAAGTCAGAATTGCCAGATATAAAGTTAGAATTGCCAGTTATAAAGTCAGAATTGCCAGATATAAAGTCAGAATTGCTAGATATAAAGTCAGAATTGCGAGTTATAAAGTCAGAATTGCCAGATATAAAGTCAGAATTGTGAGATATAAAGTCAGAATTGCGAGTTATAAAGTCAGAATTGCCAGATATAAAGTCAGAATTGCTAGATATAAAGTCAGAATTGCTAGATATAAAGTCAGAATTGCCAGATATAAAGTCAGAATTGTGAGATATAAAGTCAGAATTGCGAGTTATAAAGTCAGATTTGCCAGTTATAAAGTCAGATTTGCCAGATATAAAGTCAGAATTGCTAGATATAAAGTCAGAATTGCTAGATATAAAGTCAGAATTGCCAGATATAAAGTCAGAATTCCGAGTTATAAAGTCAGAATTGCGAGATATAAAGTCAGAATTGCGAGTTATAAAGTCAGAATTGCCATATATAAAGTCAGAATTGCCAGATATAAAGTCAGAATTGTGAGATGTAAAGTCAGAATTGCCAGATATAAAGTCAGAATTGCGAGTTATAAAGTCAGAATTGTGATATAAAGTCAGAATTGCCAGATATAAAGTCAGAATTGCGAGTTATAAAGTCAGAATTGCCAGATATAAAGTCAGAATTGTGAGATATAAAGTCAGAATTGCCAGATATAAAGTCAGAATTGCGAGTTATAAAGTCAGAATTGCCAGATATAAAGTCAGAATTGCGAGATATAAAGTCAGAATTGCCAGATATAAAATCAGAATTGCCAGATATAAAATCAGAATTGTGAGATATAAAGTCAGAATTGACAGATATAAAGTCAGAATTCCGAGTTATAAAGTCAGAATTCCGAGTTATAAAGTCAGAATTGTGAGATATAAAGTCAGAATTGACAGATATAAAGTCAGAATTGTGAGATATAAAGTCAGAATTGCCAGATATAAAGTCAGAATTGCGAGTTATAAAGTCAGAATTGCGAGATATAAAGTCAGAATTGCGAGTTATAAAGTCAGAATTGCGAGTTATAAAGTCAGAATTGCGAGTTATAAAGTCAGAATTGTGAGATGTAAAGTCAGAATTGTGAGATATAAAGTCAGAATTGAGAGATATAAAGTCAGAATTGCCAGATATAAAGTCAAAATTGTGAGATATAAAGTCAGAATTGCGAGTTATAAAGTCAGAATTGTGAGATATAAAGTCAGAATTGTGTGATATAAAGTCAGAATTGTGAGATATAAAGTCAGAATTGCCAGATATAAAGTCAGAATTGTGAGATATAAAGTCAGAATTGTGAGATGTAAAGTCAGAATTGCCAGATATAAAGTCAAAATTGTGAGATATAAAGTCAGAATTGACAGATATAAAGTCAGAATTCCGAGTTATAAAGTCAGAATTCCGAGTTATAAAGTCAGAATTGTGAGATATAAAGTCAGAATTGCCAGATATAAAGTCAGAATTGCGAGTTATAAAGTCAGAATTGCCAGATATAAAGTTAGAATTGCCAGTTATAAAGTCAGAATTGCCAGATATAAAGTCAGAATTGCTAGATATAAAGTCAGAATTGCGAGTTATAAAGTCAGAATTGCCAGATATAAAGTCAGAATTGTGAGATATAAAGTCAGAATTGCGAGTTATAAAGTCAGAATTGCCAGATATAAAGTCAGAATTGCTAGATATAAAGTCAGAATTGCTAGATATAAAGTCAGAATTGCCAGATATAAAGTCAGAATTGTGAGATATAAAGTCAGAATTGCGAGTTATAAAGTCAGATTTGCCAGTTATAAAGTCAGATTTGCCAGATATAAAGTCAGAATTGCTAGATATAAAGTCAGAATTGCTAGATATAAAGTCAGAATTGCCAGATATAAAGTCAGAATTCCGAGTTATAAAGTCAGAATTGCGAGATATAAAGTCAGAATTGCGAGTTATAAAGTCAGAATTGCCATATATAAAGTCAGAATTGCCAGATATAAAGTCAGAATTGTGAGATGTAAAGTCAGAATTGCCAGATATAAAGTCAGAATTGCGAGTTATAAAGTCAGAATTGTGATATAAAGTCAGAATTGCGAGTTATAAAGTCAGAATTGCCAGATATAAAGTCAGAATTGTGAGATATAAAGTCAGAATTGCCAGATATAAAGTCAGAATTGCGAGATATAAAGTCAGAATTGCCAGATATAAAATCAGAATTGCCAGATATAAAATCAGAATTGTGAGATATAAAGTCAGAATTGACAGATATAAAGTCAGAATTCCGAGTTATAAAGTCAGAATTCCGAGTTATAAAGTCAGAATTGTGAGATATAAAGTCAGAATTGACAGATATAAAGTCAGAATTGTGAGATATAAAGTCAGAATTGCCAGATATAAAGTCAGAATTGCGAGTTATAAAGTCAGAATTGCGAGATATAAAGTCAGAATTGCGAGTTATAAAGTCAGAATTGCGAGTTATAAAGTCAGAATTGCGAGTTATAAAGTCAGAATTGTGAGATGTAAAGTCAGAATTGTGAGATATAAAGTCAGAATTGACAGATATAAAGTCAGAATTGTGAGATATAAAGTCAGAATTGCCAGATATAAAGTCAGAATTGTGAGATATAAAGTCAGAATTGTGAGATGTAAAGTCAGAATTGCCAGATATAAAGTCAGAATTGTGAGATATAAAGTCAGAATTGACAGATATAAAGTCAGAATTCCGAGTTATAAAGTCAGAATTCCGAGTTATAAAGTCAGAATTGTGAGATATAAAGTCAGAATTGACAGATATAAAGTCAGAATTGTGAGATATAAAGTCAGAATTGCCAGATATAAAGTCAGAATTGTGAGATATAAAGTCAGAATTGTGAGATGTAAAGTCAGAATTGCCAGATATAAAGTCAGAATTGTGAGATATAAAGTCAGAATTGCCAGATATAAAGTCAGAATTGTGAGATATAAAGTCAGAATTGTGAGATGTAAAGTCAGAATTGCCAGATATAAAGTCAGAATTCCGAGTTATAAAGTCAGAATTGTGAGATATAAAGTCAGAATTGTGAGATGTAAAGTCAGAATTGCCAGATATAAAGTCAGAATTGTGAGATATAAAGTCAGAATTCCGAGTTATAAAGTCAGAATTGTGAGATATAAAGTCAGAATTGCCAGATATAAAGTCAGAATTGCGAGTTATAAAGTCAGAATTGCGAGATATAAAGTCAGAATTGCGAGTTATAAAGTCAGAATTGCGAGTTATAAAGTCAGAATTGCGAGTTATAAAGTCAGAATTGCGAGTTATAAAGTCAGAATTGCGAGTTATAAAGTCAGAATTGTGAGATGTAAAGTCAGAATTGCCAGATATAAAGTCAGAATTGTGAGATATAAAGTCAGAATTGCCAGATATAAAGTCAGAATTGTGAGATATAAAGTCAGAATTGCCAGATATAAAGTCAGAATTGTGAGATATAAAGTCAGAATTGCGAGTTATAAAGTCAGAACTGCCAGATATAAAGTCAGAATTGTGTGATATAAAGTCAGAATTGTGTGATATAAAGTCAGAATTGCGAGATATAAAGTCAGAATTGTGTGATATAAAGTCAGAATTGCGAGTTATAAAGT
>JBBBJY010000054.1:0-21412 GCA_039654625.1 Rhinogobio ventralis | reverse complement strand
AATACACACGTGTGTGTGGAGAAATTATGTTTGAAAGCAATCTTCCAGGATTCTAGAGCTTGTTTGTGAAAATTTGAGAGTTTAATAGGTAATTTGCTGCACTTAAAATTACAAGATAATCAGAATTTAAGGTCACCACAATGTTTGAAGATTAGATTAGGGATCCAAAACCAGAGCAGTCCATTATTAGAAATACAATTCTTAATCCAGGTAATTTTGAATGTCTGGTTGATAGTTTGAAAATCTGAAGCATTAAGACCACCCTCCTTGTAACTTACCAAAGATTTCCTTTGGACACGTAGCAGAGAGTCAGTAGACTTGATCATTTTTTTTATCAATATATAGGGAAAGAGCTGGGTAAACCAGGTGTGATATGGCCTCAGCCTTGGTCAGCAGGACTCTCCCATAAATTGTCAAGTCTCTCTGCAACAAAGTATCTTTTTAGTTTGATCTAACCTTGGCTGAAAATTCTAATGAAGACGGTCTGAGCCTGATCTGCAAATATCGATATAATATAAGATATTTTACACAACGTTTAACTTCAATACCATCGACAGAAACTTTATCTGAATCATGCACATACGAAATTTCACTTTTCTTGGGATTAACCACCAATCCATACATTTTGAAGAAAAGATTAAAATTACTTAGGGCAACAGAAGTCGATGAACAAAATTAATGCCTCTTTGTTTATAATTTCAGAATAATCTAAGAAATCTACAATTAATCTAATATTGTTGAAGATATGACTACCTTTTAAAAATCCAGATTGAAATCAGAATTTAAAACGGTGATCGGCTGCCAATTATCTAAAAATGTTGAATCCTTATTAGGCTTGGGTAAGAGAAATGAGACCTTGTTTCACTGATTCCGCCAATTCACCTTTCATTGCACACTCAATAAGTGCTTCGTAAAGAAGATGCTTAAAGGATTACTTCAGCGATTAGCATTAAGCTTTGTATCAGTAGAAACCCGGTAGTATTTTCGAATTATCGTGCTTCCGATCGTGCTTATATCCCCCTGAGACGAGAGATTTATGTATTTTAAGTCTGGAAAAAAGCCTCCGATGACGCAAATTTCGTCATTTTGCGTCATCGGAGGCTTTTTTGGCCAGAGGCTAGAGACTACAGCCAGTAGTAGGAGTTAGATCCGCATGTTTTCAACCTGCCCATAGGGGTGGGATCTCACTCACAGACTGTAAATGAGCACGGCCGCTCAGGCATTCATAATGGAGCGGTGCGGAGCAACGCGAGTGTTTCAACTTTTCAATGAATTTCTATGAAAGTTAAGCTTCCATAGGCATGATCTGAAACGCGCCGGACTGGACACGCACCGTGACTGCCATGACTGCCGTGCTCAGCTCAGCTCTTCGCTCTCGTGATGAATGAAATCTGACTCCTGCTGCGTTTGTGTGGAGACTCTCGTTCGGCTCACTCACACTTTATTGAACAGACACGTTCAGTTTTTAATTGTAGTGTCTGTTCTCTAACTGAACTAAATTATTTTATTACTATCAAAATGAAAATGACGGTGGGGGCGGTGCAGCGGTGGGCAAGTGATGTAACCGGTAGGCGTGGACTGGGAGTAGCCTCGTAGGGCAGCGAAGCAAGTGCATTCTGGGAGTTGTTGTCTTTCATCTACATGAGCCAAAAATACATTTTCTGGCTTTTCTCAGTCTAGAAGGCACCAACTTCTAAAATAATTTCACATTTCTACTACATAAATGACCCAGTTTAAATATATAAAGTAAAACCCAAAGTAATATCATTGCGCCGCAGCACCCATGGTACGCAGCAAAGTTCCTGGATTATTACGCAGGAATGAGAGTATAGTCCCTAGCCATATCGGTCTAGAAAATTGCAACTTTTCATTTTCCGTCGGTCTTAGTACACGATATAACTATACACATCACAACATATATATAGGAAAATTGTCACTTATTGAGCAGTAGGCTAGCTGGAGCCGTTTACCTCCAGTCTTTGTGCTAAGCTAGGCTAGCAGTGTGTGCGTCAGGCAGAGTTATGGCACGCACAGAGATAAAAATGGTATGTATGGACTTATCTAACTCTGGGGGATACGGTGAATAAGCTAAAGTCCCAAAAAGTCGGCGTGTTCCATTAAAGGGTTCCTCACAGAATTCTCTGTTGTGGTCATTAATTTCAGGAATCTATATTCCTCTTCATATGACCCTAACGCTTCATCAAATAAAGATGAAGCGTTAGGGTCATATGAAGAGGAATATAGATTTTGATCAAATTTAAAGACATGGGATGAAATCACAGAGGGGTCATTAGATAACGTATTATTAATGTATAGAGATGAGATTTTATTTATTACTGCCACGTTTCTTCTCTAGGTTGAAGAAGTAAACAGAATTTCTCTCTCCAAACTCAAGCCATTTTACTCTCGATCGAATAAACGCGTCCCTTGCTTTCTCTAGAAAGAGGTCATCCTGACTGGCTTGTAAAGTATAAAGAGATTCTTTATCCTCCTCTCCCGGGTTAGGGTTGTTTAAAATGTCATTCATCTTTTTAATTAAATCTGTCATTTCCTTATTTTTAACAGACAAATTAAACTGAGAATTTCCTACATTCATATATAAATAGCTCCCATTTAGAAATGGCCGAGATATTAGCCTGAGATTTAACACTCTCTGCAATTTTCTTAATCTCTTGAGAATACGAATCAGATAGTAAAAAAAAAAGAGCAATTTAACTTCCAGTATTTAGGGTTTACTTTTCTTCTCCGCTTGGATTTATCATCAGATAAAGTAATGTCAATTACCTCATGATCAGTTAGAGGAGAGGGTGATCTGCTGATACCAAATGTGAAATGAAAGAATCGGATACCAGCCAAAGGTCTATATGTGATTTTTGAGAAAAATCTGATGTAAACCAAGTGTACATGTGGCTATCAGGGTTTAAATATCTATGTGCATCGATCAGGTTCAGACATTGACAGAGCTTTCCTATTAGAGGGTTGACGCTATTAGACACATTTCTAGGCGGAAATCTATCGGCAACAAAAAACTGGTGCCTCACTGAAATCGCCACCTATTAATATAAAGGCAGAGGGATATTTAAGTTTTAAATTACTTATATGAATGTAGAGTTTTATTATTTGAAGATCTGTTGAACCCATATATGTTAACCATTATAAATAAAATGCTATCCAAGTGGACAACTGAGACAATCCATCTTCCTATCCCTGGAGAAAGTGTTTCTTAGCCTGACAAGCCAGACCCACATCAAGATGTTGGGTCTGGGAACACACCATTGGCAGGGCTCAATCTGAGGGGCGGGATAAACGGTTGTCTTTCAAATTCCCTCTGCATGCAATAGGATAGCGCTACAACCAACCAACCAACCATCGTATCCGGTCGGCAAAACTCCGAACACATCTTCCTTTTTTAAGAATGACTTCAGTGCCCTTATTTGTTCTTTTCTCAAAGAAAAGCTTAACTCCAAGTCTTCCAGAGTAGCGGCCAAAGCCGATTTGAAAGACCACTGTTCGCCAGCTTCTGTGTTTTCAAGTAGCATGCAGAACCGTCGCAACTCTGCCGTCATTATGTTAATCCCGCCCACCGACTCTATACACGATGTGATTGGCCTGACTAGAGTTTGGTTTTTCAAGCTCACAAGCCAACGGAGAGTTGCTAGACGACCCTGGCTGCAAATGACATTTGCTGCCGCTAGGGTGCGTCTAGATTTCTAGGCTAAGTGTTTCTATAATCTTTCCTTGAAACCCACTATGAAGAAATATAGCGACCCCACCTGACAAATTATGAATTACCGCAAATTATGAAATAGCGCTTCCCCACTGGTTACGCCAAAATTTTGTTTACAAAAGAGTGTGTCTCTTGCAAAAAATAGATGTGCCTTTTCATGGATTTACAAAACAAAAATAAGGCTTTTCTTTTATTTAAGTCATGTAGCCCCCGAACATTCAAAGAGAAACAAGAGAAATGTGAACTAAGCATAATATCAGAACTCAAAACTCTGAATATATACAGGTGCTGGTCATCAAAAAGTTGATTTATTTCACTAATTCCATTCAAAAAGTGAAACTTGTATATTATATTCATTCATTACACACAGACTGATATATTTCAAATGTTTATTTCTTTTAATTTTTATGATTATAACTGACAACTAAGGAAAATCACAAATTCAGTATCTCAGAAAATTAGAATATTGTGAAAAGGTTCAATATTGAAGACACCTGGTGCCACACTCTAATCAGCTAATTAACTCAAAACACCTGCGAAGGCCTTTAAATGGTCTCTCAGTCTAGTTCTGTAGGCTACAGAATCATGGGGAAGACTGCTGACTTGAAAGTTGTCCAAAAGACGACCATTGACACCTTGCACAAGGAGGGCAAGACACAAAAGTTCATTGCAAAAGAGGCTGGCTGTTCACAGAGCTCTGTGTCCAAGCACATTAATAGAGAGGCAAAGGGAAGGAAAATATGTGGTAGAAAAAAGTGTACAAGCAATAGGGATAACCGCACCCTGGAGAGGATTGTGAAACAAAACCCATTCAAAAATGTGAGATTCACACATCCAAAGAGTGGACTGCAGCTGGAGTCAGTGCTTCAAGAACCACTACGCACAGACGTATGCAAGACATGGGTTTCAGCTGTCGCATTCCTTGTGTCAAGCCACTCTTGAAAAACAGACAGTGTCAGAAGCGTCTCGCCTGGGCTAAAGACAAAAAGGACTGGACTGCTGCTGAGTGGTCCAAAGTTATGTTCTCTGATGAAAGTCAATTTTGCATTTCCTTTTGGAAATCAGGGTCCCAGAGTCTGGAGGAAGAGAGGAGAGGCACACAATCCACGTTGCTTGAGGTCCAGTGTAAAGTTTCCACAGTCAGTGATGGTTTGGGGTGCCATGTCATCTGCTGGTGTTGGTCCACTGTGTTTTCTGAGGTCCAAGCTCAACGCAGCCGTATACCAGGAAGTTTTAGAGCACTTCATGCTTCCTGCTGCTGACCAACTTTATGGAGATGCAGATTTCATTTTCCAACAGGACTTGGCACCTGCCAAAGCAACCAGTACCTGGTTTAAGGACCATGGTATCCCTGTTCTTAATTGGCCAGCAAACTCGCCTGACCTTATTGTGAAGAGGAAGATGCGATATGCCAGACCCAACAATGCAGAAGAGCTGAAGGCCACTATCAGAGCAACCTGGGCTCTCATAACACCTGAGCAGTGCCACAGACTGATCAACTCCATGCCACGCCGCATTGCTGCAGTAATTCAGGCAAAAGGAGCCCCAACTAAGTATTGAGTGCTGTACATGCTCATACTTTTCATGTTCATACTTTTCATTTGGCCAAGATTTCTAAAAACCCTGTCTTTGTATTGGTCTTAAGTAATATTCTAATTTTCTGAGATACTGAATTTGGGATTTTCCTTAGTTGTCAGTTATAATCATCAAAATTAAAAGAAATAAACATTTCAAATATATCAGTCTGTGTGTAATGAATGAATATAATATACAAGTTTCACTTTTTGAATGGAATTAGTGAAATAAATCAACTTTTTGATGATATTCTAATTATATGACCAGCACCTGTACAACTGTCAGAACCAAGTAACCTAAATGCTTCTTAGAAGATATGCAGAGCTTAAGGTTCGAATTCCCAATAAAACATAGGAAGATCAACACACTCTGTCGTGGACCCGAGAGAGTTAGAAGGGGGAAAAAACCTCGGTTGTAAATTCACAATATAAGGGGCATACTAAATATCATAAACAGAAATTCTCTTCCTGTTTATGAATGCAACGGGTCCATTAAACCCAGCTTTCTTTCCTTCCCTTCTTGCCCTATTCAACAAGTGGCTAGAGTTTGTTTCTCGCCTCCTTGTCTTCCTGTGTCAGATCTTCCAAGATCCGAATTTTCTTCTGTTTCAAAAGTTCAGATCTTTTGGCTTCTCCCCAAATTGCATCTCGTGCGGGATAAAAACTGAATGATGATCCGTCACAGGTCGGTGTTTCCAGACTTGGGCCCGAGCCGATGTGCGATGTCGACCATGTCCTGAAGTTTCTCTGCGGTGTGTGGAGAGAGGTTCCTGAACGATGATTTTGGCGTTTTCCCCTTCGCACTCGGGTATCCCGGCTACACGGAGGTTCCATCTGCGTTTGTAGTTGTCCAAACCACTGCATTTCTCCTTGAGAGCTTTATTTTCTTTTTTTCCAACGTCTCAACCTTTGTTTCCAGAGAAAGCACCTTCTCCGTCACGTCTTCCACCTGCCTGTTCATGGCTTCAAGCGGGCAGGTGATCTTACAGATTGAAGATGTGTTTTCCTTCACTGATGCCTCGACTGAACGCAGTGTTACCATGACTCTTCTTGTGACTTTGCTAACCTTTTCGATTGCCGATAGCAGCACAGAATTAGAGACCGTGTCGGAGGTGTTGGATCAAGATTTCTTCTGAGCAGGGGACTTACTAGGAGTGTCAGGAGAGCCCCATATGCATTTTCTAGACGCCTTGTGTAGTTATGTGCCTTTGGATTATCGCTGTTTTGCAGAAGCCTCGACAAAGGCTGTATCCATATCTTCGTCCATGGTTTTAACAACCAAGCTTCTTCACCCAGGTAAAAGCTCTCTTCACTCACTTCTGTCGCCGTCACTTGTCTCAGTTTTTGATTTGCACATTCTCGCCCAGTGTCCTTCTCTTTTGCATTTCTTGCATTCAGTATCTGCTGTTGCGCATTTTCTGATATCTTTGTGTCCTGTTCTACCGCACTTGCCACATTCGTTCTCTGTATTTTCTCTTCTTTTCTCACCACTTCTTTTGTGTTTCTCTTTCGTCCAGTGCCTATCTGCCTCCTTTGATGAACGCCTGGAGGCTACCTCTTGCACGCTGCTCGTTGACTGGCCCTCCTGCTGGCTGATCTGCTGCGCGACATCCTCAGCCTGGCGCGTCATCTACACCGCCGTTTCCAGGGTAAGTGCTGTCATTAGTTGCATTCATCTAGAAAGCTCTTTGTCCCGAATTCTGACTACAAGTCTGTCTCTTATATGTTAATTTCAACTCCAAGCACCGTTTCGTAATCCTCAGCACTCTCCTCTGCCGTGAAAGCAAACGATTTGAAAATATTCTCAGCTTCGATGCCCATAGCATATATTAAAGTGCTTATCTGTACCTCTTTATCTTCTTTGCTCAGTTTTGTAGCAGTCCTGTAGCGTGCAAACCTCTGCCGCCACGTTGGCCACTCTGTTGGGCGATCAAAGTTAAAACTTTCCGGCGGATTAAATTTCGACATTATTGCTCTTCTCTTGTCTTTATACTTCTGACACATGTCTAGTATGCAATTACAAGGAGGCATTAATCATCTCTTGCAGGTTTATTGAAGAGCCGCATGGAACAACACTGTATCCAGTTTGTTTTCATCAGGAACCCACTTATTCACTTGTCTGTGTAACTGGCCCTTACAGAACTCCTTGAGTCCCCCTAGTGGGCTGGATAGAACAACACACTCTCAGGTAATTTACAATACCCTGACAACCTGCATCACTCTATACTTTCATTTCAGACTCTATGTAATAACATATAACAAAGAAATGTTTTAGGTTCAGTTTCGTTCTAACATTGTTTTCCTGTAAATTTCAACAATCTGACACACAGAACTGGAGTTTTTAAGTTAAATGTCTGTATCTCTGAATTGCAAGCTATTCCTTTGTCTCTATTTTACACACATTCACACGTTTAATCGACGTCTGATTATAGCATCGATATTCTTTCAGCTTCTCTCTGAACTGAATTGAAGAATTTATATTTTAACAGTGTAGAGCTCATTTCTGATAATAACACCACTTTTGAGAAGATAAATTCATTATTTGTTTGTCATTATTCAGAGTCTGTAGCAAGAAAGTGTTAAAATATTCTGGGAACAATTAACCAAACATCATATCATTATTTCATGCATACAGCTTGTAACGATTTCAAGTTTAGTTAATATTGTTATATTAAACTTTGTATAAGAATAACTTGTTGTTGATGTTGAAATACAGTATAGTCACAATCTCAGTTAGAAAAGAATATATAATAGATTATTTCTGTCATTGGTATGCATTATGTATGCTTGTGGATTTAATATGTGCATTTATGTTATTATTAGTTTTTTTAAATTGGTATTTGTTTTTATATATTTATCTATTTTTCTTTTAAACTTAAAAGACGCAATTTTGTTGTTTCATATGTTGTGTCCTGCTTTCTCAAATATAAAAATCATGGAATTGTTTCTAAATGACATTTGCACCTGTATAATTGAGAGTGATTGTAAGTGTGATGATCATCTGCTAAATGAGCAACAGCGACCACAATTCACACCTTCAGTCAGTGAAGCCGCTCCCACAGCCGTTCATGAGAGTTTAAAGGGGTCATGAATTGAAAAATAAATTTTCCCTTGAGCGTTTGATATATAAAAGGTCATGGTAATATAAGAATATCCTGTAAGTTTCAGAGCTGAAAACTTCCTTGTTAGTCAAAGAAAAGCTTTTATTGACAGCTGGCTCAGCAAACGATCGATCTTCGGATGTTCTTACCTGTGACGTCAGAGTTCAGTGAAACGCCGCCTCAGGACGAACGCCTAATTCTGTAGCCCCGCCCATCGACTCATACCTGACATGCTAGATAAATAACATAGGCCTACGTGGAGCTAAACCAGATCGAACTTCCAAGCAATAAAGCTTATGGCATGTTTCAAAAAATGTTTCATTGTGCTGCGATTCGGGATCAGACTGGGACATGTATGGGCCAGGGCTCGCACTATCTTAAGTAGTGAAATAACATCCCTTTCTTGATGTGCGTTGTTCACTCTCTTGACTGGTAATTTGAAGGAAAAATACAATCGCAGAAGTTTTGAACATGCTGATTTGTCTGCAGTGAAGGTTTGCTGGTGCACGTACTGCACGTGTGTGTGTGTGTGTGTGTGTGCGTTATATCCATTATATTCATTAATTGCGGGTGGATGAGAGAGAAATCATTGTATTGTTTGATAAAGACATTTTGCGAGCCCTGTGGGAGAATCATCCCGGTTGCCGTTTCTCCACATTGAAAGTTTTCAAAACAATTCCTCACGTGTAATGACGGGGGAGCCGAAGCTCATTATAATATGCAAAACTGTTATCCAATCATAGCAGTGGGCGTTTACTTCCAAGTCTTCAGTGCGGCACGCCCATAAAAACAGAGCGTTCCACGAGAGAGGCTCAAAACCAGGGTAGAAAATAGCCTATTACTTATTCATTATGATGTTTTTGAATGTAAAAACCACGCGAACGTCATAAGTTGACCTCAGACAACAGTATAAAAAAATTTAAAAAGCCAGTTCATGACCCCTTTAAATGCTGGAGAATATTCCCATCTTCCCACAGGAGAAGAAGCAGCAAGCAGGAGGAATTACTCCAGGAGAAACTACTGTAATAATAATAATGTCAGAAGTACAAAACTGTGTGACTGTCTATAAACTGAATATGAACACGCTGAATATAGACTCTGTCTGGTGTTTCTAAAGATAGGATCGTTCGGAGTATCGTTCGGTTTCTGCTGTAAAAATATCGGTACATGTGTCGCTCAAAATCGCCTCTGCTCGGATTATCGCTGCAATGAAGAAACTGCGAGCGCAAGTCTTTATTGTAAGCGCTCTCTGTGACGTAATCATACACGACGCTCCATGGTTGCCATAGAAACGGATTGACTGACAGACGCAACGGTTTGTTGTCGCTGACTCACTAATGATCTATATATTATTATTAATATCAAATAAATAATTTAACACAATTTCTTGTACTCAGATAACGTTTACTGACTCGATTTAAATCACCTTAAAGGTGAGTAACAATATATAGATGATTTACCAGTTTTCCAATCAGTGTTTGCGGTGCGGGGCGCCACAATATTAAAAAACAAACAAACACACACACTGTAGCTAACACTGGTAGGGTTAATGTTATTTATTTATTTTTGTTTCGTATTCTTGTTTATTTAAATGTGATATTTGTGTGTGTACCAATTTCGTTAATTTTGGTGGTATTGGATTTTGTTATCTAGTTTGTATAGTGATTTGTCATGTGACTCTTCCTGGGTTATTTAACCCGGAAGTGTTAGCGTCAACAGTATGGCAAACGTGAATTCAGACATACATGGGCTCCTGATTATTCTACTGTTGGTTACCAGGCAAACACGGTAAAAGAGTTAATATCTTATGTATTTCTTTATTTGATTTTGTGTTGTTATGGGGTTGTGTGTAAAACCTGTGTTTTGTTGTTTTTTTGTTTGTCTAGTTTTCACGGTGTATCAGGTCTATAAATAAAAAACCTATTGACATCAGTACTTCAGAAGCGTGGACTGTTGAATAACCAACGAGTAGTTACAGTGAAAACGTGGCCTAATTCCATCTTTCCGGGGCCTGCTTGGCGGTGATTCTCCGGCTTCATTGTGCGGCCTGCCGCTTCTGGGATCTGCGTGCGGGTTGGCTGCTTCCTGCAGTGACCATAGACGGTGGTGACCGAGGCTACTGTCTCCGGTGCACGGCTCTGCCATGCTATTCCTTCGAGTGCTGTTCGGCTGTGTCCTGTGATTTTGGCGTGCAGCTCTGTGTCCGTCTCTCGCGGTGGACTGTTATGGGTTTCAGCGTGCAGTTCTGTTATATATGGACAATGGAGGATTTTCGTACGCAGCCTTGATTCATTTGTGTATCAGCAGGTTAGATTGTGCAACATTAAATACTATTGTTGGTAAACGATGGATAGTTTTATAAGTTAAAGTAAAATTGTTTTAAGCTAAAGATACCATTAAAAGCAAATAATTAAAAAGAAAAGAGAAATTTTAATAAGGGATGTCCTAGTAGTAATTGTTTCTTAAGTGTTGTGAATTAAAATAGTGTTTGGACATTATAATATTGGTAACCGAATTAAAAAAAATAATAAATAAAATAAAATTAAGGTCATTTATTTTAAGTTTTGTTGTGACTCACTGCTATGTATTATACCCTTTGTATTTTCTGTTTAAAGTGTAAATTTTAAGAGTCGAAATGTCAGTCTGGGGTGATGTAGTATTTCAGGGTGATTTGGCTGAACAAAATGATTTTTTACTACAAGAGCAAGCAGATTTCATCGCTGAGATTGATATGCCAGAGAATGAGATCATGGAGGGTGTTGTGAGAGATCGCCATGCATCATGTACAACATGCACAGAGGAATCTGAGGCAAGACTTAAAGAGCTTAATTCTGTTTTATTAAAGACGAATGAAACTAGAAAATCTTCCCGTGATAAACGTTTAACACCAAAGATGCAAGAGTTAAAAGAGCAAGAACTGGCTAAAAAAGAGAGGAAGTTCAAATTTGCATATGAGAATTGGAAGATTCACGTTAGAGATGTTCGTTTAAAGTTAAAACATGAGTGCCCTGAAAGTGACTTGTGTGATATGATGGATGGGGCGAAGAAAGAAATTGAATTGAAAGAGTCATATGACAACATGCGACTCCAAGCTCCACCAAGCCAAGAAATTAGGAGGAAAATTGATGCATGTTGCGCTGTAACGGCAGACTTGTTGAAAATAATGAGGGTACGTCTAGTGGAAGATGGCATGGAGTTTGATGCTGAGGCTGAGAGAGTAAGGCTACGCATGCTGCTGGACTGTGAGTATGCTAGGTCCATATATGGATCCACCGTTTCTAGAGCCACGGTCATTAGTAACCATTCTAAACCCCCATCAGAGTCAGCAAGCATTTCAGCGAAAAGAGCGGAGACTGCTGCGCTGTTGGCTGCAAAGAAAGCTGAAATGGAAATGGAGGCTGACATTGATGCACAAAGGCGGCAACTGAAGAAGCTTGAAAATCGCAGAGACATTGAGGTTATGGAAGCAAGGCTCCGGGTGTATACCAAAGAGGAGTTAAGAGTGAAGAGTCAGCAATGTGGTTCAGCATGCGGTGAGTTGAGCAACCCCAGTCCCCTTGTTTCTAACACATCATGTTTGAATCAGCAAGTTACACAAAGTGATGTATCCTTAGTACAGGCGTTACGAGGATCAATGGCCTTATCTCGACTTCCCACTCCTGAACCCTTTGTGTTTTCTGGTGACCCATTGAAGTTTATAGAGTGGAGCACAACCTTTAAGGCCCTTATAGAGGGACGGTGCTCAAATCCAGCAGATAGGCTGTTCTATTTACAGAAGTATATTGATGGTGAAGCAAGATCAGCTCTGGAGGGCAGCTTCTATAGGAAAGACGAACAGGCCTATCAGCAAGCATGGGAGAAGTTGAATGCCAGATATGGTCACTCCTTTGTGGTGCAACGTGCTTCAGAGAGAAACTTAACAGATGGCCTAGGGTTGGTGCAACAGAGTATATCAAGTTAAGAGAGTTCAGTGACTTTCTGCAATCATGTAGTGATGCTATGCCGCACATCAAGGGTCTTCAGGTGCTGAATGACTGTGAGGAGAATCAGAGGATGCTGGCTACGCTTCCTAACTGGGTGACGAACAGGTGGAACCGTTATGTCACAGAACAGCTAGACCAAGACAAAGATTATCCAAGCTTTAGCGTGCAATCCTGTGTCATCATTGTATGCATTAAAGATTGTTGAAGAAAAGACATCTAGGGAAATTAAGCGTTCAAGAGTAAACACATTGGCAACTGATGCGAAGGATTTGGATGCAGCAAGCGCTACAGCCAAATCCAGTAACTTTGTCGATGGCAAAACTGACGAGTCTAGTGGAGCGAAAGACCACATGGATGCATAGCACAAATGTAGTTAAATGTATGTTCTGTAATGAGTGTCATTTCATTCATGAATGTCAAGAACTACTGGAAAGAACCGCGGAGGAAAAGAGAACGTTTGTTCTGGAGAATAAGTTGTGCTTTGCATGCTTGAGAAAGGGACATGGCTCCAAAGATTGCAGAAATAGGGCTCTGTGTGCTGTATGCAAGAAGCACCATCCAACTACACTGCATGAAGATCGTCAGCCAGGTGACAAGTCGCCTTCACAGACCACTTTGCAGACTGAAGAGAATGCATCGTTTCTATCATGCTGCGTGAATGGAGGAGAAGGTGGTATAACATCTATGATTGTTCCAGTATGGCTGTCTTTGTCTAACTCAAAGTTTGAAGTCTGTGTCTATGCCTTATTAGACACTCAGAGTAGTCACACATTTGTTGACCAGGAAGTATGTGAAAGATTGCATGCATCAATGGAACCTGTAAAACTAAAGCTTTCCACTATGATGCGAAAAGACTCCATCGTGGAGAGTCAGAGAGTCAGTGGACTTAGAGTTTGAGGGTTATCCTCGGACAGTCCTATCTGCCTGCCTCCCGTTTATACAAGAGACTTCATTCCTTTTGAGCGCGCTCATATTCCCACCTATGAAACAGCTAAAAGGTGGAGACATCTAGAAGTGATTGCCAATGAAATGCCCGCACAGATGGATTGTGGAGTAGGTCTTTTGATTGGCTATGATTGCTCCAGAGCACTGGCACCTCGAGAGGTCATTACTGGTGGTGATGAAGAGCCTTATGCCATCAAGACTGATCTGGGCTGGAGCATCATAGGAGGAACTCCACAGTGTGTGAACTCTGAGGACATGATGGGTTTATGCTACCGCATAGCAGTCAAGGAACTTCCCTCTGTGACACCTGCTGCTGTTATTAGAGCACTTGAGCTGGATTTTGTAGATACTCCGTTAGGAGAAAAGAGTATATCACAGGATGATGTTCAGTTCCTGCAAGTTGTAAAAGAAGGTGTCTATCAGAATGAATACGGCCATCTTGAGATGCCCCTTCCTTTCAAGACACGTCCCCATCTTCCAAATAATAAGAAGCTTGTATTAGGACGGCTAAAGCACCTTAAGAGAAAACTGGACAAGGATCCTCAATTCAAACGTGATTATATGCTATTCATGGAGGGTGTCTTCAGAGATGGTGATACAGAAATAGCAGCTGAGCAACCAGAGATGGGAAATGTGTGGTATATTCCACACCAGGGTGTTTATCACCCTAAGAAACCAGATAAGATCAGGGTAGTCTTTGACTGTTCAGCTAAGTACGAAGGTATCGCTTTGAATGATCATTTATTGACTGGGCCTGATCTTACCAATGGATTGACTGGAGTGCTTTGCCGTTTCCGTGAACATGCAGTCGCTGTTATGTGTGACATTGAGAAAATGTTTCATAGATTTCATGTCATTAGAGAAGATCGGGACTATTTGCGTTTCCTGTGGTGGGAAAATTATGGCTTGAAGTATCATGCCAGTATGAATGAGAGTGAGTATCCTTTGGCTGCTAGTTTCATCAGAAATCATTTCTATGTAGATGATGGCCTTATAAGCCTGGAATCTGTTGAGGTAGCAATCAAGCTGGTGAAAGAAGCTCAAGCTGTGTGTGCTAAAGGAAAGCTGCATCTTCATAAATTTATTTCTAACAACAGAGAAGTGCTGGAGTCAATTAGCATGGGTGATCCACCATGACTACCTTCCAGTACAAAATGTCTTAGGGGTTAGGTGGAATGTAGAGAGTGATGCCTTCACCTTTAATGTTGCGTTTGATGAGAAACCCGCCACACGACGTGGAATTCTTTCCATGGTGGCTTCAGTTTACGATCCTCTGGGGTTCTTGGCTCCATTCGTTATATCTGGAAATAAGGTGCTGCAGGAGATGTGCCATAAGGGCATTGGTTGGGATGAACCACTACCTATTGAGTTGAGGCCAAGGTAGGAGAGTTGGCTGAATGATTTGCCCAATCTAGAAAAAATACAGATCCCAAGATGCTTCACACCTCCAAACTTTGGAAAGATTTTGAGAACTGAATTGCATCACTTTTCTGATGCTAGCAGTCAAGGTTATGGTCAGTGCTCCTACATCAGATTGGTGAGTGAAAGCAAGGTACATTGTGCCTTGGTCATGGGGAAAGCAAGAGTTTCCCCCATAAAAGTCGTCACTATACCAAGATTAGAGTTAACTGCAGCAGTGACTTCTGCTGCTGTGAGCAGTATGCTGAAGGAGGAGCTAGCACTTAGAGTTGAAAGAGAATACTTTTGGACAGATTCACAAGTAGTCCTTGGTTATATCAATAATGAAGCTAGAAGGTTTCATGTTTTTGTTGCTAACCGTGTCCAGAGAATCCGGGAGACCACTGATCCAAGACAGTGGTATTATATCAACACAGGAGAGAATCCTGCTGACCATGCCTTGAGGGGCCTCACGGTAGAAGAGCTGATCAATTCAAACTGGCTCACGGGGCCCAGATTCCTCTGGGAAGAGGAGGTAGTTGCTAAACAAGGAATGTTAGAGCTGTTGGTGGGAGATCCTGAGGTCAAGGCCGTCCAAGTATTGAGGACAGAGACCATAATGCAAGTGGATTTTCAACAGCAACTGTCTCGATTCTCAAAATGGACTACAGCCGTGAATGTTATTGTCCGGATCCAAAGACTAGCAAGGAAGAGGAAGATACCAGAACCTTTAAGTGTAGAGGAAAGAAGGATGGCTTCATCCACTCTCATTCGGCTTGCACAACAGGATGCCTTTAAAGAAGAGTTGCATGTACTCAGTCAGGAATCTGGGAGGCTGCCTTCCAACCATCCTCTGTATCAGCTTGATCCATTTATGCAAGATGGCATAATGAGGGTGGGAGGACGATTGAGGAGGGCATCTGCATCTCTTGAATTGCGAAATCCAGAATGTGCAAATAGGTGATATTGTCATTGTGAAGGAAGGGGAAGTTCCCCGAAATGAATGGCGGTTGGCTAGGGTCCTGGAAGTTTACAAGGACGATGATGGACTGGTGCGGAAAGTTACAATACAGATGGGAACGCCTCACTAAACCCTCTATAGTTGAACGACATATCCAAAAGCTGGTAGTTCTTGTAGCAAAAAATTGAAACAATCACCCTATCACGTTAGTAGAATTGAGTTACATTGGTATCTTGTAGGTATTAGTTGGTATTCTGGTGTCATGTTGATTTTGTGTTGTGTTTAACATTGATTAATATTAAAATTTGATATAGTGAACAAATTTTTAGCTCAAGAATGTGAAATTCTGAATCATGGGGTTTATATAGTTGTGTTTGATTTCATGTTCTGTGATGTCTGGAAATGACCCTTTGCATGTTTCAAGTCAATCAAGTGTAATATGGTGGGAGTGTAGCTGACACTGGTAGGGTTAATGTTATTTATTTATTTTTGTTTTGTATTTTTGTTTATTTAAATGTGATATTTGTGTGTGTACCAATTTCGTTAATTTTGGTGGTATTGGATTTTGTTATCTAGTTTGTATAGTGATTTGTCATGTGACTCTTCCTGGGTTATTTAACCCGGAAGTGTTAGCGTCAACAGTATGGCAAACGTGAATTCAGACATACATGGGCTCCTGATTATTCTACTGTTGGTTACCAGGCAAACACGGTAAAAGAGTTAATATCTTATGTATTTCTTTATTTGATTTTGTGTCTTTATGGGGTTGTGTGTAAAACCTGTGTTTTGTTGTTTTTTGTTTGTCTAGTTTTCACGGTGTCTCAGGTCTATAAATAAAAAACGTATTGACATCAGTACTTAAGAAGCGTGGACTGTTGAATAACCAACGAGTAGTTACAGTTTGCGTAAGTACAAGATGTGTTGGGGAATTTAACATTTGACATTTTAATGATATTCGGCTTAAATGAACGAATTCTGACTTGAAAAAAGATTTGTTCATTTTGCTGAACGAGATTCAAAGATCCGAGTCCGTAAAATGATCCGAACTTCCCACTACTACAGAAAAATAACCCCTGACGCGATGTATAGGAGTATCGCAAGTTTTGACGCCTCTCGCAGTTCAAACTAATAGGGCTGGACAACAAACTCAAGCCCCTCTTCTCTTATATTGAAATCCTCTGGAATTTCTCTTTAAAATTCTTAAAATAGACTCTAGTTCATGACCAGTGTTTTGTTTTCCTCTATCCTCTGCGCTTCTGCGTTCGTCAATACGTCATGTGTCAGGTCAGAGGCATGCGTACGGCTGTCTGCCGGAAATACGGATTTTTAAAATACAGATACTTTTCTGACACAAACGCACAGCTTCGCTTCAGAAGGCGTTTATTAACCCCCTGGAGCCGTGTGGACCACTTTTATGAACTACCCATTCACTGCCATTATGAAGCTTGGATAAGCCAGGACATTTTTTAATTTAACTCTGATTGTATTAATGTTATCAGATACAACGTTGGATCTGAAAATGTTGAGATTAACATGAACTAAGATTAATAAATCCTGTAGAAGTATTGTTCATGTAAACTACTGCTAACAAAAATGAAGCATTATTGTAAAGTGTTACCATTTTTTAATAAAGAAGGTTGGCCATAGGGGTGTGTAACGAGGTATGTTATTAGGGGAAGGAGGAGGCTGGAACCGGCAAACTTTTAACCACTTTAATATATAAATATGCACAAACTGAAAGTAAAGCAGGCAGCCCCTCACGGACAGCTGCCGCACACACATAAAAAAACATAAACAAAGCACAACGTAAAGTCCAGGCCCGGTCCCCTCTCGTCCTTCTCTGTCTTCGTTCCTCCTTTCATGCTACGTACCTCCTCCGTGAGTGCTGTTCTCTCACGGCCCTCAACCTCGTACTGCTTACCATAGGGTGTAAAATGTATTTTAAAAGTTAAGGAATCTTACACTAGGCTACTGTATTGTATATGTTTGATTTATGTTGTGTTTGGGACATGGCTTTTAATGGTGAACCTTTTGTTTTTGTTATCATGCTCTGAAAGTATATCAAAATTTGTATTTAGATTTATCAGGCCATATATCGGTTATCGGCTTTCAAATATAAAGAATTATCGGATATAATTCCAGCTAAAGAAGATGATCATCTGCTAAATGAGCAACAGCGACCACAATTCACACCTTCAGTCAGTGAAGCCGCTCCCACAGCCGTTCATGAGAGTTTAAATGCTGGGAATATTCCCATCTTCCCACAGGAGAAGCAGCAAGCAGGAGGAATTACTCCAGGAGAAACTACAGACATACTATTGTAAAGATGGAGTTTGAGGAAGAATCCTGCAGAATAAAAGATAAAGAGACAGAGGAACAAATAGGTTGGTGTTTTCCTTCATTCTCTTTAATGAGGAACATTAAGATGAAAACTGACATAT
This sequence comes from Rhinogobio ventralis, assembly GCA_039654625.1. Classification (NCBI taxonomy): domain Eukaryota; kingdom Metazoa; phylum Chordata; class Actinopteri; order Cypriniformes; family Gobionidae; genus Rhinogobio; species Rhinogobio ventralis. The sequence continues at coordinate 3,282 of JBBBJY010000054.1, read as the reverse complement.
AACAATACATATAAAACTAGACACTAGTAGACTCGGAAACTAAATTAAGAATAAACTTTATTTCTTTGTTTATCATGTGTCCTTTATTAATTGAATTCAATATCTTGATTTTAGACCTGACGGAAGTGAATGAAGACAAACAACATCAGTTTCAAAAACTTCATCTCAAAAATGAAGATGGAGATGCAGTTGTTATAAACACTGAAGAGAATTTCACACAAAAACAAGCTGAAAGATCCTTTGACTCCAGATTTTCCAGCTTGTTTTTGTGTGAAATTCTCTTCAGTGTTTATAACGACTGCATCTCCATCTTCATTTTTGAGATGAAGTTTTTGAAACTGATGTTGTTTGTCTTCATTCACTTCCATCAGGTCTAAAATCAAGATATTGAATTCAATAAATTGCTCTGAGTGTGGAGAGTTTCAGTCGCAAAGAGGACCTAAATGTGCACATGAGATCTCACACTGGAGAGCAGCCTTATACATGCTCTCAGTGTGAAAAGAGTTTCACTCAGAAAAACTCTCTCAATGATCATCTGCACTTTTACTCTGGAGTGAGATCATTCAGCTGTGATCAGTGTGAGAAAACATTTGTTTTTGAATCAAACTTAAGAGAACACCTTAAAGTTCATGCTGGTGTGAAGCCTCACTTTTGCTCTTTTTGTGGAAAGAGTTTTTCACGACTGGAACTTTTAAAAGTGCTTGAGTGTATTCATACTGGTGTGAGACCTTATACTGTATGTGCTTTGACTGTGAGAAGACCTTCATTACATCCAGCGATACACCAAAGGACTCACACTGGAGAGAAACCGCACAAGTGCTCACACTGTGGAAAGAGATTCGCCCAATTAGCTAATCTACAGTATCATAAGAATAAGAAAATGCATTGCCTGAAGTTTCCTAAATGAGCAAATGTTCATGTTCAGGTCCATCACCCACAAATAATATACTTAAAGGTGCACTATGTAACTTTTTCCGTCCGCTAGAGGTCGCCTATTCAAAACAAAGGCGTAGTTTGATGACGCCAAGTTTGAGCGCAGAATCTTGGGACATGTGGTCTTCACCTCACAGCCGGTGGAGAAGAATCGGGATAGGACTCGGGCAGAAACCATGTTCATGGATGCGATTATTAACGTTACTGTAGTATGAAGCAGAGCAGGGCTGAGTGTTGTGGGAGCTGAGCAAGGCCGCTGGAGCGATTGCGCAACACACACCTCGCGAGCGGCGGGACTTTTATTATGCCACAGTCGCTGGCGCCATTTCCGCTTTTCCGTATGAGTATGAGGTAATGCAGCTCTGTTTATCATATTAGATACATGTTGAAAATGATGACACTTGTTGCACACTGCAGTGAGAGTAAAGCGTTTCTGCTAAATAAAACCGGAAACCGAGGGTAACGCAGATATGATGCCATTGACAGGCGACTCCCTCACACGTCCCGGTTCCTAGTTGGAAACATTTGGGATATTGTAAGTACTCAACTGAACAAAATATATAACACTGGCCTAGTGGTTTTTGGATATTTTACTGAAAAAAATTTACATAGTGCAGCTTTAAGTAACAATCTGACAGAGTAAGCAAAAGCTGGAATTTGTTTCATTAATCTAAGAGGGTAATTTTCTGAAATTAGTATTGAAGTTTTATCATTTATAATTTTGGCAGGGTCAGTAATAGTTCATGAAACTAGCGTTGCTGTAAAATGCTGTGATTTATGAAGAGATATGTTTTGATTCTTTAAGGAGTTCAATTATTTTCATTAATTGTGCTTGAGCAGAAATAGAAATGATGCATTGAGAACATATTGAAAAGACTTTCTTTATACGCACATGATGACAGGAGGGTGACGGTGGTGCGTAAATCGAGTTACCCCTCCCACTTCTGCTAGTTTTACTGAGATATTATCCCATGCCATTAATGTTACAGACGTCCTGTGGTAAAATTGCATTACTCCATCTACCCTTGTAAAACATATTATATCAGTTCATGTATTCACTGGGGATCAAACTCATGACATTGGCTTTGCTAGTGTCATTCTCTACTGTTTGAGCTACAGGAAACCAGACATTTTTCAATTCATATTTAAGCATACACTAACCACTGAAATGATGCACTGTGTTTGTGGCGAAGCAGCATCTAGTGGTAAAGAGATGAACTAACATTTACTATTCATTGGTCAATGATTAAGTAAACACTTAATTGTTTTATTGCCCTGATTCTCCATCTGGAGTTCCACAGGGCTCAGTGCTTGGACCGCTTCTCTTCTCCATGTCATCACTAGGATCTGTCATTCAGAAACACGGCTTTTCCTATCACTGCTATGCTGATGACACTCAACTCTACTTCTCATTTCAACCAGATGATCCTACAGTTGGTGTTCGTATTGCAGCCTGCCTGACAGACATTTCTGGCTGGATGAAGGATCATCACCTTCAACTCAATCTTGCAAAGACAAAACTGCTTGTGGTCTCAACCAACCCAACACTTCATCAACATTTCTCCATTCAGCTCGGTTCATCAACCATAACTCCTTCCAGGACAGCCAGGAACCTCAGAGTTGTGATGATGACCAGTTAAACTTCACTGACCACGTTACTGCAACAGCCCGGTCCTGCAGACTTGCATTATACAACATTAGGAAGATTAGACCCTTCCTATCAGAGCAGGCCACACAACTCCTGGTCCAAGCTCTTGTTCTCTCCAGACTGGACTACTGTAATGCTCTTCTAATTCTAAATTTAGATTAAAAAGCAGAGACATCACTTTGCTGACAAAGGTTCGTATGGTCAAAGCTTTGGTTTTCCCAGTAGTAACGTATGGCTGTGAGAGCTGGATTATAAGGAAGGTTGAGCGCCGAAGATGATTCATCAATGCAATGAACATGAAATTGGGCAGACTCAAGGAGATAGTGGAAGACAGGGAGGCCTGGCATGCTGTAATTCATGGGGTCGCAAAGAATCAGGTACGACTGGGTGACTGAACACACAGCACACATACACAGAGTATTTTTTTCCCCTCTGTTTAAAAAAAAATAGCATCCACATGAAAACACAAAAACATGCCAAACCAACAGGTGGCAATATCATCTCTCATCCACACGATTGATTGGAATGTTATTTTTTGATTACCTGGCCTGCCCGATCGGTGAATATAACCGCAAACCGTACACACACACACACATACACACACGCGCGCACCCTTCAAATATCAAGTCAAGAGAGTGAACAACGCACATCAAGAAAGAAATGTTATTTCAATATTTAAGATGGCTTATGTTTTGGTAGCC
>JBBBJY010000053.1:0-69028 GCA_039654625.1 Rhinogobio ventralis | reverse complement strand
AAGTTAGTGTTTAAGGACTCGGGCCAAAAATATGTTTAGTATGTCAAATATGGACTTCTGTACAGCCATAACATGAAAAAATTAAAAATAAAAACTTACAAAAACCTTCAAAAAACCTTTTGTGGAACTTTTGGCTACTAATGGGAATTAGAGGGTGTCAATGAATAAGTACAGTAAGTTACTGTTTAAGGACTCTTGAGCCAAAAATATGTTCAGTAGGTCAAATATGGACTTCTGTACAGCTATAACATGTAAAAAAATAAATAAAAAACTGAAGAAAACCTTAACAAAAACTTTTGTGGAACTTTTGGCTACTAAAGGGAATCAGAAGGAGTCAATGAGTATGTATAGTAAGTAAGTGTTTAAGGACTCTTGGACCAAAAATTTGTTAATTAGGTCAAATATAGACTTCTATACAGCCATAACATGTAAAAAAATAAAATAAAATAAAAACATGAAGAAAACCTTAAAAAAACACTTTTGTGGAACTTTTGGCTACTAATGGGAATCACAACGGAAGTCAATGATTATGTATAGTAAGTAAGTTTTTAAGGACTCGTGCCAAAAATGTGTTCAGTAGATTAAATATGGACTTCTGTACAGCCGTAACGTAAAAAAAAAAAAAAAAAAAACTTAAAAAAAACCTTTTGTGGAACTTTTGGCTTGTAATGGGAATCAGAAAGGAAGTCATTGAAAATTTATAGTAAGTTAGTGTTCAAGGACTCTTGGGCCAAAAATATGTTCAGAAAGTCAAATATGGACTTCTGTACAGCCATAACATGTAAAATTAAATTAAAATTAAAAACCTTAAAAAATACCTTTCGTTGAACTTTTGGCTACTAATGGGAATCAGAAGGGAAGTCAATGAGTATGTATAGTAAGTTAGTTTTTAAGGACTCTTGGGCCAAAAATATGTTCAGAAAGTCAAATATGGACATCTGTATAGCCATAACATAAAAAAAACTTTAAAAACCTTTAAAAAAAACCTTTTGTGGAACTTTTGGCTACTAATGGGAATCAGAGTGGAAGTCAATGAGTATGTATAGTAAGTTAGTTTTTAAGGACTCTTGGGCCAAAAAAATGTTCGGTAGGTTAAATATGGACTTCTGTACAGCCATGACATGTAAAAAAAATGTTTTTAAAAATTAAAAATATGAAGAAAACCTTTAAAAAAACCTTTTGTGGAACATTTTGCTACTAATGGGAATCAGATGTTGTCAATGACTAAGTATAGTAAGTTAGTGTTTAAGGACTCTTGGGCCAAAAATATATTCAATAGGACAAATATGGACTTCTGTACAGCCATAACGTGAAATAAAATGTAAAAAAACATGAAGAAAACCTAAAAAAAAAAAAAAACTTGTGGAACTTTTGGCTATTAATGAGAATCTGAAGGGAAGTAAATGAATATGTATAGTAAGTTAGTGTTTAAGGACTCGGGCCAAAAATATGTTCAATTGGTCAAATATTGACTTCTGTACAGCCATAACGTGAAAAAAAAAAAAAAAAAAAAAACTTACAAAAACCTACAAAATACCTTTTGTGGAACTTTTGGCTACTAATGGGAATTAGAGGGTGTCAATGAATAAGTACAGTAAGTTACTGTTTAAGGACTCTTGAGCCAAAAATATGTTCAGTAGGTCAAATATGGACTTCTGTACAGCCATAACATGTAAAAAAAAAAAAAAAAAAAAAACGAAAAAAAACTTTAAAAAAAACACTTTTAGAGAACTTTTGGATACTAATGGGAATCAGAAAGTAAGTCAATAAAAATGTATAGTAAGTTAGTGTTTAAGGACTCTTGGGCCAAAAATATGTTCAGAAAGTAAAATATGGACTTCTGTACAGCCATAACATAAAAAAACCTTAAAAAACCTTTAAAAAAAAACCTTTAGTGGAACTTTTGGCTACTAATGGGAATCAGATGTTGTCAATGAATAAGTATAGTAAGTTAGTGTTTAATGACTCTTAGGCCAAGAATATGTTCAATAGGTCAAATATGGACTTCTGTACAGCCATAACATGTAAAAAAAAAATATATATTTTAATTAAAAATATGAGGAAAACCTTTAAAAAAAACCTTTTGTGGAACATTTTGCTACTAATGGGAATCAGAAAGTAAGTCAATGAATATGTATAGTAAGTTAGTGTTTAAGGACTCGGGCCAAAAATATGTTTAGTATGTCAAATATGGACTTCTGTACAGCCATAACATGAAAAAATTAAAAATAAAAACTTACAAAAACCTTCAAAAAACCTTTTGTGGAACTTTTGGCTACTAATGGGAATTAGAGGGTGTCAATGAATAAGTACAGTAAGTTACTGTTTAAGGACTCTTGAGCCAAAAATATGTTCAGTAGGTCAAATATGGACTTCTGTACAGCTATAACATGTAAAAAAAATAAATAAAAAACTGAAGAAAACCTTAACAAAAACTTTTGTGGAACTTTTGGCTACTAAAGGGAATCAGAAGGAGTCAATGAGTATGTATAGTAAGTAAGTGTTTAAGGACTCTTGGACCAAAAATGTGTTAATTAGGTCAAATATAGACTTCTATACAGCCATAACATGTAAAAAAATAAAATAAAATAAAAACATGAAGAAAACCTTAAAAAAACACTTTTGTGGAACTTTTGGCTACTAATGGGAATCACAACGGAAGTCAATGATTATGTATAGTAAGTAAGTTTTTAAGGACTCGTGCCAAAAATGTGTTCAGTAGATTAAATATGGACTTCTGTACAGCCGTAACGTAAAAAAAAAAAAAAAAAAACTTAAAAAAACCTTTTGTGGAACTTTTGGCTTGTAATGGGAATCAGAAAGGAAGTCATTGAAAAATTTATAGTAAGTTAGTGTTCAAGGACTCTTGGGCCAAAAATATGTTCAGAAAGTCAAATATGGACTTCTGTACAGCCATAACATGTAAAATTAAATTAAAATTAAAAACCTTAAAAAATACCTTTCGTTGAACTTTTGGCTACTAATGGGAATCAGAAGGGAAGTCAATGAGTATGTATAGTAAGTTAGTTTTTAAGGACTCTTGGGCCAAAAATATGTTCAGAAAGTCAAATATGGACATCTGTATAGCCATAACATAAAAAAAACTTTAAAAACCTTTAAAAAAAACCTTTTGTGGAACTTTTGGCTACTAATGGGAATCAGAGTGGAAGTCAATGAGTATGTATAGTAAGTTAGTTTTTAAGGACTCTTGGGCCAAAAATATGTTCGGTAGGTTAAATATGGACTTCTGTACAGCCATGACATGTAAAAAAAATGTTTTTAAAAATTAAAAATATGAAGAAAACTTATAAAAAAAACTTTTGGGGAAAAAATGTAAAACCTTAAAAAAAACCTTTTGTGGAACTTTTGGCTATTAATGGGAATCAGAAGGTAAGTCAATGAGTATGTATAGTAAGTTAGTTTTTAAGGACTCTTGGGCCAAAAATATGTTCAGTAGGTCAAATATGGACTTCTGTACAGCTATAACATGTAAAATAAAAATAAAAATAAAAAACCTTAAAAAACCTTTAAAAAAAACCTTTTGTGGAACTTTTTCTAGTAATGGGAATCAGAAGGGAAGTCAATAAATATGTATAGTAACTTAGTGTTTAAGGACTCTGGCCAAAAATATGTTCAATAGGTCAAATATAGACTTCTGTACAGCCATAACTGTAAAAAAAAAAAAAAAAATTTAAAACCTTTCGTGGAACTTTTGGCTAATAATGGGAATTAGAAGGTGTCAATGAATAAGTATAGTAAGTTACTGTTTAAGGATTCTTGAGACAAAAATATGTTCAGTAGCTTAAATATGGACTTCTGTACAGCCATAACATGTAAAAAAAAAAAAAAAAAAAAAAAAACGAAAAAAAACTTAAAAAAAAACACTTTTAGAGAACTTTTGGATACTAATGGGAATCAGAAAGTAAGTCAATAAAAATGTATAGTAAGTTAGTGTTTAAGGACTCTTGGGCCAAAAATATGTTCAGAAAGTAAAATATGGACTTCTGTACAGCCATAACATAAAAAAACCTTAAAAAACCTTTAAAAAAAACCTTTAGTGGAACTTTTGGCTACTAATGGGAATCAGATGTTGTCAATGAATAAGTATAGTAAGTTAGTGTTTAATGACTCTTAGGCCAAGAATATGTTCAATAGGTCAAATATGGACTTCTGTACAGCCATAACATGTAAAAAAAAATATATATATTTTAATTAAAAATATGAGGAAAACCTTTAAAAAAAACCTTTTGTGGAACATTTTGCTACTAATGGGAATCAGAAAGTAAGTCAATGAAAATGTATAATAAGTTAGTGTTTAAGGACTCTTGGGCCAAAAATATGTTTAGTATGTCAAATATGGACTTCTGTACAGCTATAACATGTAAAAAAAAAAAAATTAAAAAAAAAACTGAAGAAAACCTTAAAAAAACTTTTGTGGAACTTTTGGCTACTAAAGGGAATCAGAAGGGGTCAATGAATATGTATATTAAGTAAGTGTTTAAGGACTCTTGGACCAAAAATTTGTTCATTAGGTCAAATATAGACTTCTATACAGCCATAACATGTAAAAAAATAAAATAAAATAAAAACATGAAGAAAACCTTAAAAAACACTTTTGTGGAACTTTTGGCTACTAATGGGAATCACAACGGAAGTCAATGATTATGTATAGTAAGTACGTTTTTAAGGACTCGTGCCAAAAATGTGTTCAGTAGATTAAATATGGACTTCTGTACAGCCGTAACGTAAAAAAAAAAAAACTTAAAAAAAAACTTTTGTGGAACTTTTGGCTAGTAATGGGAATCAGAAGGGAAGCCAATGAATATGTACATTAAGTTAATTTTTAAGGACTCTTGGGCCAAAAATATGTTCAGTAGGTTAAATATTGGCTTCTGTACAGCCATAACATGTAAAAAAATAAAATAAAATAAAAACATGAAGAAAACCTTAAAAAACACTTTTGTGGAACTTTTGGCTACTAATGGGAATCACAACGGAAGTCAATGATTATGTATAGTAAGTACGTTTTTAAGGACTCGTGCCAAAAATGTGTTCAGTAGATTAAATATGGACTTCTGTACAGCCGTAACGTAAAAAAAACTTAAAAAAATACTTTTGTGGAACTTTTGGCTAGTAATGGGAATCAGAAGGGAAGCCAATGAATATGTACATTAAGTTGATTTTTAAGGAATCTTGGGCCAAAAATATGTTCAGTAGGTTAAATATGGACTTCTGTACAGCCATAACATGTAAAAAAAAAAAAAAGAACATTTTTTAAAACCTTAAAAAAAAAAACTTTTGTGGAACTTTTGGCTACTAATGGGAATCAGAAAGTAAGTTATTGAAAATGTATAGTAAGTTAGTTTTTAAGGACTCTTGGGCCAAAAATATGTTCAGTAGGTTAAATATGGACTTCTGTACAGCCATAACATGTAAAAAAAAAAAAAATTTTAAATTAAAAATATGAAGAAAACCTTTAAAAAAACCTTTTGTGGAACATTTTGCTACTAATAGGAATCAGAAAGTAAGTCAATGAAATAGTATAATAAGTTAGTGTTTAAGGACTCTTGGGCCAAAAATATGTTCAGTATGTCAAATATGGACTTCTGTACAGCTATAACATGTAAAATAAAAATAAAAATAAAAAACCTTAAAAAAAACCTTTTGTGGAACTTTTGGCTAGTAATGGGAATCAGAAGGGAAGTCAATAAATATGTATAGTAACTTAGTGTTTAAGGACTCTGGCCAAAAATATGTTCAATAGGTCAAATATAGACTTCTGTACAGCCATAACTGTAAAAAAAATTAAATAATTTAAAGCCTTTCGTGGAACTTTTGGCTACTAATGGGAATCAGAAGGTGTCAATGAATAAGTATAGTAAGTTACTGTTTAAGGATTCTTGAGACAAAAATATGTTTAGTAGCTTAAATATGGACTTCTGTACAGCCATAACATATAAAAAAAAAAAAAAAAAAGACGAAGAAAAACTTATAAAAAAATCTTTTGGGGAAAAAATGTAAAACCTTAAAAAAAAACTTTTGTGGAACTTTTGGCTATTAATGGGAATCAGAAGGGAAGTCAATGAGTATGTATAGTAAGTTAGTTTTTAAGGACTCTTGGGCCAAAAATATGTTCACTAGGTCAAATATGGACTTCTGTACAGCCATAATGTGAAAAAAAATAAAAACTTACAAAAACTTAAAAAAAAACCTTTCGTGGATCTTTTGGCTACTAATGGGAATCAGAAGTTGTCAATGAATAAGTATAGTAAGTTAGTGTTTAAGGACTCTTGGGACAAAAATATGTTCAATAGGACAAATATGGACTTCTGTACAGCCATAACGTGAAATAAAATATAAAAAAACATGAAGAAAACCTAAAAAAAAAAAACCTTTTGTGGAACTTTTGGCTACTAATGGGAATTAGAGGGTGTCAATGAATAAGTACAGTAAGTTACTGTTTAAGGACTCTTGGACCAAAAATGTGTTCATTAGGTCAAATATAGACTTCTATACAGCCATAACATGTAAAAAAATTAAATAAAATAAAAACATGAAGAAAACCTTAAAAAACACTTTTGTGGAACTTTTGGCTACTAATGGGAATCACAACGGAAGTCAATGATTATGTATAGTAAGTAAGTTTTTAAGGACTCGTGCCAAAAATGTGTTCATTAGGTCAAATATAGACTTCTATACAGCCGTAACGTAAAAAAAAAAAAAAAAACTTAAAAAAAACCTTTTGTGGAACTTTTGGCTAGTAATGGGAATCAGAAGAGAAGCCAATGAATATGTACATTAAGTTAATTTTTAAGGACTCTTGGGCCAAAAATATGTTCAGTAGGTTAAATATGGACTTCTGTACAGCCATAACATGTAAAAAAGAAAAAAGAACATTTTTTAAAACCTTAAAAAAAAACCTTTTGTGGAACTTTTGGCTACTAATGGGAATCAGAAAGTAAGTCATTGAAAATGTATAGTAAGTTAGTGTTCAAGGACTCTTGGGCCAAAAATATGTTCAGAAAGTCAAATATGGACTTCTGTACAGCCATAACATGTAAAATAAAATAAAAATTAAAAACCTTTAAAAAAACAATTTTGTGGAACTTTTGGCTACTAATGGGAATCAGAGTGGAAGTCAATGAGTATGTATAGTAAGTTAGTTTTTAAGGACTCTTGGGCCAAAAATATGTTCAGTAGGTTAAATATGGACTTCTGTACAGCCATAACATGTAAAAAAAAAAAAATTTTAAATTAAAAATATGAAGAAAACCTTTAAAACAACCTTTTGTGGAACATTTTGCTACTAATGGGAATCAGAAAGTAAGTCAATGAAAATGTATAATAAGTTAGTGTTTAAGGACTCTTGGTCCAAAAATATGTTCAGTATGTCAAATATGGACTTCTGTACAGCTATAACATGTAAAATAAAAATAAAAATTAAAAACCTTAAAAAACCTTTAAAAAAAAACTTTTGTGGAACTTTTGGCTAGTAATGGGAATCAGAAGGGAAGTCAATAAATATTTATAGTAACTTAGTGTTTAAGGACTCTGGCCAAAAATATGTTCAATAGGTCAAATATAGACTTCTGTACAGCCATAACTGTAAAAAAAAAAAAAAATGTAAAACCTTTCGTGGAACTTTTGGCTACTAATGGGAATCAGAAGGTGTCAATGAATAAGTATAGTAAGTTACTGTTTAAGGATTCTTGAGACAAAAATATGTTCAGTAGCTTAAATATGGACTTCTGTACAGCCATAACATGTAAAGAAAAAAAAAAAAAAAGACGAAGAAAAACTTATAAAAAAAACTTTTGGGGAAAAAATATAAAATCTTAAAAAAAACCTTTTGTGGAACTTTTGGCTATTAATGGGAATCAGAAGAGAAGTCAATGAGTATGTATAGTAAGTTAGTTTTTAAGGACTCTTGGACCAAAAATATGTTCAGTAGGTCAAATATGGACTTCTGTACAGCCATAACATGTAAAAAAAAAAAAACAACAACGAAGAAAAACTTAAAAAAAAACACTTTTAGAGAACTTTTGGCTACTAATGGGAATCAGAAAGTAAGTCAATAAAAATGTATAGTAAGTTAGTGTTTAAGGACTCTTGGGCCAAAAATATGTTCAGAAAGTAAAATATATTTACTTCTGTACAGCCATAACATAAAGAAACCTTAAAAAACCTTTAAAAAAAACCTTTAGTGGAACTTTTGGCTACTAATGGGAATCAGATGTTGTCAATGAATAAGTATAGTAAGTTAGTGTTTAAGGACTCTTAGGCCAAGAATATGTTCAATAGGTCAAATATGGACTTCTGTACAGCCATAACGTAAAAAAAAATAAAAACTTACAAAAACCTTAAAAAAAACCTTTCGTGGATCTTTTGGCTACTAATGGGAATCAGATGTTGTCAATGAATAAGTATAGTAAGTTAGTGTTTAAGGACTCTTGGGCCAAAAATATATTCAATAGGACAAATATGGACTTCTGTACAGCCATAACGTGAAATAAAAAATAAAAATACATGAAGAAAACCTAAAAAAAAAAAAAACTTTTGTGGAACTTTTGACTATTAATGAGAATCTGAAGGGAAGTAAATGAATATGTATAGTAAGTTAGTGTTTAAGAACTCGGGCCAAAAATATGTTCAATTGGTCAAATATTGACTTCTGTACAGCCATAACGTGAAAAAAAAAAAAAAAAAAAAAACTTACAAAAACCTTCAAAATACCTTTTGTGGAACTTTTGGCTACTAATGGGAATTAGAGGGTGTCAATGAATAAGTACAGTAAGTTACTGTTTAAGGACTCTTGAGCCAAAAATATGTTCAGTAGGTCAAATATGGACTTCTGTACAGCCATAACATGTAAAAAAAAAAAAAAAAAAAAAACGAAGAAAAACTTTTAAAAAAACACTTTTAGAGAACTTTTGGATACTAATGGGAATCAGAAAGTAAGTCAATAAAAATGTATAGTAAGTTAGTGTTTAAGGACTCTTGGGCCAAAAATATGTTCAGAAAGTAAAATATGGACTTCTGTACAGCCATAACATAAAAAAACCTTAAAAAACCTTTAAAAAAAACCTTTAGTGGAACTTTTGGCTACTAATGGGAATCAGATGTTGTCAATGAATAAGTATAGTAAGTTAGTGTTTAAGGACTCTTAGGCCAAGAATATGTTCAATAGGTCAAATATGGACTTCTGTACAGCCATAACATGTAAAAAAAAATTTTTTTTTAATTAAAAATATGAAGAAAACCTTTAAAAAAACCTTTTGTGGAACATTTTGCTACTAATGGGAATCAGATGTTGTCAATGACTAAGTATAGTAAGTTAGTGTTTAAGGACTCTTGGGCCAAAAATATATTCAATAGGACAAATATGGACTTCTGTACAGCCATAACGTGAAATAAAATGTAAAAAAACATGAAGAAAACCTAAAAAAAAAAAAAAACTTGTGGAACTTTTGGCTATTAATGAGAATCTGAAGGGAAGTAAATGAATATGTATAGTAAGTTAGTGTTTAAGGACTCGGGCCAAAAATATGTTCAATTGGTCAAATATTGACTTCTGTACAGCCATAACGTGAAAAAAAAAAAAAAAAAAAACTTACAAAAACCTACAAAATACCTTTTGTGGAACTTTTGGCTACTAATGGGAATTAGAGGGTGTCAATGAATAAGTACAGTAAGTTACTGTTTAAGGACTCTTGAGCCAAAAATATGTTCAGTAGGTCAAATATGGACTTCTGTACAGCCATAACATGTAAAAAAAAAAAAAAAAAAAACTTTAAAAAAAACACTTTTAGAGAACTTTTGGATACTAATGGGAATCAGAAAGTAAGTCAATAAAAATGTATAGTAAGTTAGTGTTTAAGGACTCTTGGGCCAAAAATATGTTCAGAAAGTAAAATATGGACTTCTGTACAGCCATAACATAAAAAAACCTTAAAAAACCTTTAAAAAAAACCTTTAGTGGAACTTTTGGCTACTAATGGGAATCAGATGTTGTCAATGAATAAGTATAGTAAGTTAGTGTTTAATGACTCTTAGGCCAAGAATATGTTCAATAGGTCAAATATGGACTTCTGTACAGCCATAACATGTAAAAAAATATATATATTTTAATTAAAAATATGAGGAAAACCTTTAAAAAAAACCTTTTGTGGAACATTTTGCTACTAATGGGAATCAGAAAGTAAGTCAATGAATATGTATAGTAAGTTAGTGTTTAAGGACTCGGGCCAAAAATATGTTTAGTATGTCAAATATGGACTTCTGTACAGCCATAACATGAAAAAATTAAAAATAAAAACTTACAAAAACCTTCAAAAAACCTTTTGTGGAACTTTTGGCTACTAATGGGAATTAGAGGGTGTCAATGAATAAGTACAGTAAGTTACTGTTTAAGGACTCTTGAGCCAAAAATATGTTCAGTAGGTCAAATATGGACTTCTGTACAGCTATAACATGTAAAAAAATAAATAAAAAACTGAAGAAAACCTTAACAAAAACTTTTGTGGAACTTTTGGCTACTAAAGGGAATCAGAAGGAGTCAATGAGTATGTATAGTAAGTAAGTGTTTAAGGACTCTTGGACCAAAAATTTGTTAATTAGGTCAAATATAGACTTCTATACAGCCATAACATGTAAAAAAATAAAATAAAATAAAAACATGAAGAAAACCTTAAAAAACACTTTTGTGGAACTTTTGGCTACTAATGGGAATCACAACGGAAGTCAATGATTATGTATAGTAAGTAAGTTTTTAAGGACTCGTGCCAAAAATGTGTTCAGTAGATTAAATATGGACTTCTGTACAGCCGTAACGTAAAAAAAAAAAAAAAAAAACTTAAAAAAACCTTTTGTGGAACTTTTGGCTTGTAATGGGAATCAGAAAGGAAGTCATTGAAAATTTATAGTAAGTTAGTGTTCAAGGACTCTTGGGCCAAAAATATGTTCAGAAAGTCAAATATGGACTTCTGTACAGCCATAACATGTAAAATTAAATTAAAATTAAAAACCTTAAAAAATACCTTTCGTTGAACTTTTGGCTACTAATGGGAATCAGAAGGGAAGTCAATGAGTATGTATAGTAAGTTAGTTTTTAAGGACTCTTGGGCCAAAAATATGTTCAGAAAGTCAAATATGGACATCTGTATAGCCATAACATAAAAAAAACTTTAAAAACCTTTAAAAAAAACCTTTTGTGGAACTTTTGGCTACTAATGGGAATCAGAGTGGAAGTCAATGAGTATGTATAGTAAGTTAGTTTTTAAGGACTCTTGGGCCAAAAAAATGTTCGGTAGGTTAAATATGGACTTCTGTACAGCCATGACATGTAAAAAAAATGTTTTTAAAAATTAAAAATATGAAGAAAACCTTTAAAAAAACCTTTTGTGGAACATTTTGCTACTAATGGGAATCAGATGTTGTCAATGACTAAGTATAGTAAGTTAGTGTTTAAGGACTCTTGGGCCAAAAATATATTCAATAGGACAAATATGGACTTCTGTACAGCCATAACGTGAAATAAAATGTAAAAAAACATGAAGAAAACCTAAAAAAAAAAAAAACTTGTGGAACTTTTGGCTATTAATGAGAATCTGAAGGGAAGTAAATGAATATGTATAGTAAGTTAGTGTTTAAGGACTCGGGCCAAAAATATGTTCAATTGGTCAAATATTGACTTCTGTACAGCCATAACGTGAAAAAAAAAAAAAAAAAAAACTTACAAAAACCTACAAAATACCTTTTGTGGAACTTTTGGCTACTAATGGGAATTAGAGGGTGTCAATGAATAAGTACAGTAAGTTACTGTTTAAGGACTCTTGAGCCAAAAATATGTTCAGTAGGTCAAATATGGACTTCTGTACAGCCATAACATGTAAAAAAAAAAAAAAAAAAAAAACGAAAAAAAACTTTAAAAAAAACACTTTTAGAGAACTTTTGGATACTAATGGGAATCAGAAAGTAAGTCAATAAAAATGTATAGTAAGTTAGTGTTTAAGGACTCTTGGGCCAAAAATATGTTCAGAAAGTAAAATATGGACTTCTGTACAGCCATAACATAAAAAAACCTTAAAAAACCTTTAAAAAAAACCTTTAGTGGAACTTTTGGCTACTAATGGGAATCAGATGTTGTCAATGAATAAGTATAGTAAGTTAGTGTTTAATGACTCTTAGGCCAAGAATATGTTCAATAGGTCAAATATGGACTTCTGTACAGCCATAACATGTAAAAAAATATATATATTTTAATTAAAAATATGAGGAAAACCTTTAAAAAAAACCTTTTGTGGAACATTTTGCTACTAATGGGAATCAGAAAGTAAGTCAATGAATATGTATAGTAAGTTAGTGTTTAAGGACTCGGGCCAAAAATATGTTTAGTATGTCAAATATGGACTTCTGTACAGCCATAACATGAAAAAATTAAAAATAAAAACTTACAAAAACCTTCAAAAAACCTTTTGTGGAACTTTTGGCTACTAATGGGAATTAGAGGGTGTCAATGAATAAGTACAGTAAGTTACTGTTTAAGGACTCTTGAGCCAAAAATATGTTCAGTAGGTCAAATATGGACTTCTGTACAGCTATAACATGTAAAAAAATAAATAAAAAACTGAAGAAAACCTTAACAAAAACTTTTGTGGAACTTTTGGCTACTAAAGGGAATCAGAAGGAGTCAATGAGTATGTATAGTAAGTAAGTGTTTAAGGACTCTTGGACCAAAAATTTGTTAATTAGGTCAAATATAGACTTCTATACAGCCATAACATGTAAAAAAATAAAATAAAATAAAAACATGAAGAAAACCTTAAAAAACACTTTTGTGGAACTTTTGGCTACTAATGGGAATCACAACGGAAGTCAATGATTATGTATAGTAAGTAAGTTTTTAAGGACTCGTGCCAAAAATGTGTTCAGTAGATTAAATATGGACTTCTGTACAGCCGTAACGTAAAAAAAAAAAAAAAAAAACTTAAAAAAACCTTTTGTGGAACTTTTGGCTTGTAATGGGAATCAGAAAGGAAGTCATTGAAAATTTATAGTAAGTTAGTGTTCAAGGACTCTTGGGCCAAAAATATGTTCAGAAAGTCAAATATGGACTTCTGTACAGCCATAACATGTAAAATTAAATTAAAATTAAAAACCTTAAAAAACCTTTAAAAAAACCTTTTGTGGAACTTTTTCTAGTAATGGGAATCAGAAGGGAAGTCAATAAATATGTATAGTAACTTAGTGTTTAAGGACTCTGGCCAAAAATATGTTCAATAGGTCAAATATAGACTTCTGTACAGCCATAACTGTAAAAAAAAAAAAAAAAAATTTAAAACCTTTCGTGGAACTTTTGGCTAATAATGGGAATTAGAAGGTGTCAATGAATAAGTATAGTAAGTTACTGTTTAAGGATTCTTGAGACAAAAATATGTTCAGTAGCTTAAATATGGACTTCTGTACAGCCATAACATGTAAAAAAAAAAAAAAAAAAAAAAAGACGAAGAAAAACTTATAAAAAAATCTTTTGGGGAAAAAATGTAAAACCTTAAAAAAAAACTTTTGTGGAACTTTTGGCTATTAATGGGAATCAGAAGAGAAGTCAATGAGTATGTATAGTAAGTTAGTTTTTAAGGACTCTTGGGCCAAAAATATGTTCAGTAGGTCAAATATGGACTTCTGTACAGCCATAACATGTAAAAAAAAAAAAAAAAAAACGAAGAAAAACTTTTAAAAAAAAAACACTTTTAGAGAACCTTTGGCTACTAATGGGAATCAGAAAGTAAGTCAATAAAAATGTATAGTAAGTTAGTGTTTAAGGACTCTTGGGCCAAAAATATGTTCAGAAAGTAAAATATATTTACTTCTGTACAGCCATAACATAAAGAAACCTTAAAAAACCTTTAAAAAAAACCTTTAGTGGAACTTTTGGCTACTAATGGGAATCAGATGTTGTCAATGAATAAGTATAGTAAGTTAGTGTTTAAGGACTCTTAGGCCAAGAATATGTTCAATAGGTCAAATATGGACTTCTGTACAGCCATAACGTAAAAAAAAATAAAAACTTACAAAAACCTTAAAAAAAACCTTTCGTGGATCTTTTGGCTACTAATGGGAATCAGATGTTGTCAATGAATAAGTATAGTAAGTTAGTGTTTAAGGACTCTTGGGCCAAAAATATATTCAATAGGACAAATATGGACTTCTGTACAGCCATAACGTGAAATAAAAAATAAAAATACATGAAGAAAACCTAAAAAAAAAAAAAACTTTTGTGGAACTTTTGACTATTAATGAGAATCTGAAGGGAAGTAAATGAATATGTATAGTAAGTTAGTGTTTAAGGACTCGGGCCAAAAATATGTTCAATTGGTCAAATATTGACTTCTGTACAGCCATATCGTGAAAAAAAAAAAAAAAAAAAAAACTTACAAAAACCCTCAAAATACCTTTTGTGGAACTTTTGGCTACTAATGGGAATTAGAGGGTGTCAATGAATAAGTACAGTAAGTTACTGTTTAAGGACTCTTGAGCCAAAAATATGTTCAGTAGGTCAAATATGGACTTCTGTACAGCCATAACATGTAAAAAAAAAAAAAAAAAAAAAAACGAAAAAAAACTTAAAAAAAAACACTTTTAGAGAACTTTTGGATACTAATGGGAATCAGAAAGTAAGTCAATAAAAATGTATAGTAAGTTAGTGTTTAAGGACTCTTGGGCCAAAAATATGTTCAGAAAGTAAAATATGGACTTCTGTACAGCCATAACATAAAAAAACCTTAAAAAACCTTTAAAAAAAACCTTTAGTGGAACTTTTGGCTACTAATGGGAATCAGATGTTGTCAATGAATAAGTATAGTAAGTTAGTGTTTAATGACTCTTAGGCCAAGAATATGTTCAATAGGTCAAATATGGACTTCTGTACAGCCATAACATGTAAAAAAAAATATATATATTTTAATTAAAAATATGAGGAAAACCTTTAAAAAAAACCTTTTGTGGAACATTTTGCTACTAATGGGAATCAGAAAGTAAGTCAATGAAAATGTATAATAAGTTAGTGTTTAAGGACTCTTGGGCCAAAAATATGTTTAGTATGTCAAATATGGACTTCTGTACAGCTATAACATGTAAAAAAAAAAAAATTTAAAAAAAAACTGAAGAAAACCTTAAAAAAACTTTTGTGGAACTTTTGGCTACTAAAGGGAATCAGAAGGGGTCAATGAATATGTATATTAAGTAAGTGTTTAAGGACTCTTGGACCAAAAATTTGTTCATTAGGTCAAATATAGACTTCTATACAGCCATAACATGTAAAAAAATAAAATAAAATAAAAACATGAAGAAAACCTTAAAAAACACTTTTGTGGAACTTTTGGCTACTAATGGGAATCACAACGGAAGTCAATGATTATGTATAGTAAGTACGTTTTTAAGGACTCGTGCCAAAAATGTGTTCAGTAGATTAAATATGGACTTCTGTACAGCCGTAACGTAAAAAAAAAAAACTTAAAAAAAAACTTTTGTGGAACTTTTGGCTAGTAATGGGAATCAGAAGGGAAGCCAATGAATATGTACATTAAGTTAATTTTTAAGGACTCTTGGGCCAAAAATATGTTCAGTAGGTTAAATATTGGCTTCTGTACAGCCATAACATGTAAAAAAATAAAATAAAATAAAAACATGAAGAAAACCTTAAAAAACACTTTTGTGGAACTTTTGGCTACTAATGGGAATCACAACGGAAGTCAATGATTATGTATAGTAAGTACGTTTTTAAGGACTCGTGCCAAAAATGTGTTCAGTAGATTAAATATGGACTTCTGTACAGCCGTAACGTAAAAAAAAAAAAAAAAAAAAACTTAAAAAAATACTTTTGTGGAACTTTTGGCTAGTAATGGGAATCAGAAGGGAAGCCAATGAATATGTACATTAAGTTGATTTTTAAGGAATCTTGGGCCAAAAATATGTTCAGTAGGTTAAATATGGACTTCTGTACAGCCATAACATGTAAAAAAAAAAAAAAGAACATTTTTTAAAACCTTAAAAAAAAAACTTTTGTGGAACTTTTGGCTACTAATGGGAATCAGAAAGTAAGTTATTGAAAATGTATAGTAAGTTAGTTTTTAAGGACTCTTGGGCCAAAAATATGTTCAGTAGGTTAAATATGGACTTCTGTACAGCCATAACATGTAAAAAAAAAAAAATTTTAAATTAAAAATATGAAGAAAACCTTTAAAAAAACCTTTTGTGGAACATTTTGCTACTAATAGGAATCAGAAAGTAAGTCAATGAAATAGTATAATAAGTTAGTGTTTAAGGACTCTTGGGCCAAAAATATGTTCAGTATGTCAAATATGGACTTCTGTACAGCTATAACATGTAAAATAAAAATAAAAATAAAAAACCTTAAAAAAAACCTTTTGTGGAACTTTTGGCTAGTAATGGGAATCAGAAGGGAAGTCAATAAATATGTATAGTAACTTAGTGTTTAAGGACTCTGGCCAAAAATATGTTCAATAGGTCAAATATAGACTTCTGTACAGCCATAACTGTAAAAAAAATTAAATAATTTAAAGCCTTTCGTGGAACTTTTGGCTACTAATGGGAATCAGAAGGTGTCAATGAATAAGTATAGTAAGTTACTGTTTAAGGATTCTTGAGACAAAAATATGTTTAGTAGCTTAAATATGGACTTCTGTACAGCCATAACATATAAAAAAAAAAAAAAAAAGACGAAGAAAAACTTATAAAAAAATCTTTTGGGGAAAAAATGTAAAACCTTAAAAAAAAACTTTTGTGGAACTTTTGGCTATTAATGGGAATCAGAAGGGAAGTCAATGAGTATGTATAGTAAGTTAGTTTTTAAGGACTCTTGGGCCAAAAATATGTTCACTAGGTCAAATATGGACTTCTGTACAGCCATAATGTGAAAAAAAATAAAAACTTACAAAAACTTAAAAAAAAACCTTTCGTGGATCTTTTGGCTACTAATGGGAATCAGAAGTTGTCAATGAATAAGTATAGTAAGTTAGTGTTTAAGGACTCTTGGGACAAAAATATGTTCAATAGGACAAATATGGACTTCTGTACAGCCATAACGTGAAATAAAATATAAAAAAACATGAAGAAAACCTAAAAAAAAAAAACCTTTTGTGGAACTTTTGGCTACTAATGGGAATTAGAGGGTGTCAATGAATAAGTACAGTAAGTTACTGTTTAAGGACTCTTGGACCAAAAATGTGTTCATTAGGTCAAATATAGACTTCTATACAGCCATAACATGTAAAAAAATTAAATAAAATAAAAACATGAAGAAAACCTTAAAAAACACTTTTGTGGAACTTTTGGCTACTAATGGGAATCACAACGGAAGTCAATGATTATGTATAGTAAGTAAGTTTTTAAGGACTCGTGCCAAAAATGTGTTCATTAGGTCAAATATAGACTTCTATACAGCCGTAACGTAAATAAAAAAAAAAAAACTTAAAAAAAACCTTTTGTGGAACTTTTGGCTAGTAATGGGAATCAGAAGAGAAGCCAATGAATATGTACATTAAGTTAATTTTTAAGGACTCTTGGGCCAAAAATATGTTCAGTAGGTTAAATATGGACTTCTGTACAGCCATAACATGTAAAAAAGAAAAAAGAACATTTTTTAAAACCTTAAAAAAAAACCTTTTGTGGAACTTTTGGCTACTAATGGGAATCAGAAAGTAAGTCATTGAAAATGTATAGTAAGTTAGTGTTCAAGGACTCTTGGGCCAAAAATATGTTCAGAAAGTCAAATATGGACTTCTGTACAGCCATAACATGTAAAATAAAATAAAAATTAAAAACCTTTAAAAAAACAATTTTGTGGAACTTTTGGCTACTAATGGGAATCAGAGTGGAAGTCAATGAGTATGTATAGTAAGTTAGTTTTTAAGGACTCTTGGGCCAAAAATATGTTCAGTAGGTTAAATATGGACTTCTGTACAGCCATAACATGTAAAAAAAAAAAAATTTTAAATTAAAAATATGAAGAAAACCTTTAAAACAACCTTTTGTGGAACATTTTGCTACTAATGGGAATCAGAAAGTAAGTCAATGAAAATGTATAATAAGTTAGTGTTTAAGGACTCTTGGTCCAAAAATATGTTCAGTATGTCAAATATGGACTTCTGTACAGCTATAACATGTAAAATAAAAATAAAAATTAAAAACCTTAAAAAACCTTTAAAAAAAAACTTTTGTGGAACTTTTGGCTAGTAATGGGAATCAGAAGGGAAGTCAATAAATATTTATAGTAACTTAGTGTTTAAGGACTCTGGCCAAAAATATGTTCAATAGGTCAAATATAGACTTCTGTACAGCCATAACTGTAAAAAAAAAAAAAAAATGTAAAACCTTTCGTGGAACTTTTGGCTACTAATGGGAATCAGAAGGTGTCAATGAATAAGTATAGTAAGTTACTGTTTAAGGATTCTTGAGACAAAAATATGTTCAGTAGCTTAAATATGGACTTCTGTACAGCCATAACATGTAAAGAAAAAAAAAAAAAAAGACGAAGAAAAACTTATAAAAAAAACTTTTGGGGAAAAAATATAAAATCTTAAAAAAAACCTTTTGTGGAACTTTTGGCTATTAATGGGAATCAGAAGAGAAGTCAATGAGTATGTATAGTAAGTTAGTTTTTAAGGACTCTTGGACCAAAAATATGTTCAGTAGGTCAAATATGGACTTCTGTACAGCCATAACATGTAAAAAAAAAAAAACAACAACGAAGAAAAACTTAAAAAAAAACACTTTTAGAGAACTTTTGGCTACTAATGGGAATCAGAAAGTAAGTCAATAAAAATGTATAGTAAGTTAGTGTTTAAGGACTCTTGGGCCAAAAATATGTTCAGAAAGTAAAATATGGACTTCTGTACAGCCATAACATAAAAAAACCTTAAAAAACCTTTAAAAACTTTAGTGGAACTTTTGGCTACTAATGGGAATCAGATGTTGTCAATGAATAAGTATAGTAAGTTAGTGTTTAAGGACTCTTAGGCTAAGAATATGTTCAATAGGTCAAATATGGACTTCTGTACAGCCATAATGTGAAAAAAAATAAAAACTTACAAAAACCTTAAAAAAAACCTTTCGTGGATATTTTGGCTATTAATGGGAATCAGAAGTTGTCAATGAAGAAGTATAGTAAGTTAGTGTTTAAGGACTCTTGGGACAAAAATATGTTCAATAGGACAAATATGGACTTCTGTACAGCCATAACGTGAAATAAAATATAAAAAAACATGAAGAAAACATAAAAAAAAAAAAAACTTTTGTGGAACTTTTGGCTATTAATGAGAATCTGAAGGGAAGTAAATGAATATGTATATTAAGTTAGTGTTTAAGGACTCGGGCCAAAAATATGTTCAATTGGTCAAATATTGACTTCTGTACAGCCATAACGTGAAAAAAAATACAAATAAAAACTTACAAAAACCTTCAAAAAACCTTTTGTGGAACTTTTGGCTACTAATGGGAATTAGAGGGTGTCAATGAATAAGTACAGTAAGTTACTGTTTAAGGACTCTTGGACCAAAAATTTGTTCATTAGGTCAAATATAGACTTCTATACAGCCATAACATGTAAAAAAATTAAATAAAATAAAAACATGAAGAAAACCTTAAAAAACACTTTTGTGGAACTTTTGGCTACTAATGGGAATCAAACGGAAGTCAATGATTATGTATAGTAAGTAAGTTTTTAAGGACTCGTGCCAAAAATGTGTTCAGTAGATTAAATATGGACTTCTGTACAGCCGTAACGTAAAAAAAAAAAAAAAAAACTTAAAAAAAACCTTTTGTGGAACTTTTGGCTAGTAATGGGAATCAGAAGAGAAGCCAATGAATATGTACATTAAGTTAATTTTTAAGGACTCTTGGGCCAAAAATATGTTCAGTAGGTTAAATATGGACTTCTGTACAGCCATAACATGTAAAAAAGAAAAAAGAACATTTTTTAAAACCTTAAAAAAAAAACTTTTGGCTACTAATGGCAATCAGAAAGTAAGTCATTGAAAATGCATAGTAAGTTAGTGTTCAAGGACTCTTGGGCCAAAAATATGTTCAGAAAGTCAAATATGGACTTCTGTACAGCCATAACATGTAAAATAAAATTAAAATTAAAAACCTTAAAAAATACCTTTCGTTGAACTTTTGGCTACTTATGGGAATCAGAAGGGAAGTCAATGAGTCAGTTAGTTTTTAAGGACTCTTGGGCCAAAAATATGTTCAGAAAGTCAAATATGGACATCTGTATAGCCATAACATAAAAAAAACTTTAAAAACCTTTAAAAAAAACATTTTGTGGAACTTTTGGCTACTAATGGGAATCAGAGTGGAAGTCAATGAGTATGTATAGTAAGTTAGTTTTTAAGGACTTTTGGGCCAAAAATATGTTCAATAGGTCAAATATAGACTTCTGTACAGCCATAACTGTAAAAAAAAATTAAAAAATGTAAAACCTTTCGTGGAACTTTTGGCTACTAATGGGAATCAGAAGGTGTCAATGAATAAGTATAGTAAGTTTAAGGATTCTTGAGACAAAAATATGTTCAGTAGCTTAAATATGGACTTCTGTACAGCCATAACATGTAAAAAAATTAATAAAAAAAAGACGAAGAAAAACTTATAAAAAAAACTTTTGGGGAAAAAATGTAAAACCTTAAAAAAAACCTTTTGTGGAACTTTTGGCTATTAATGGGAATCAGAAGAGAAGTCAATGAGTATGTATAGTAAGTTAGTTTTTAAGGACTCTTGGGCCAAAAATATGTTCAGAAAGTCAAATATGGACTTCTGTACAGCCATAACATGTAAAATAAAAAAAAAATTAAAAACCTTTAAAAAAACCTTTCGTTGAACTTTTGGCTACTAATGGGAATCAGAAGGGAAGTCAATGAGTATGTATAGTCAGTTAGTTTTTAAGGACTCTTGGGCCAAAAATATGTTCAGAAAGTCAAATATGGACATCTGTACAGCCATAACATAAAAAAACTTTAAAAACCTTTAAAAAAACCTTTTGTGGAACTTTTGGCTACTAATGGGAATCAGAGTGGAAGTCAATGAGTATGTACAGTAAGTTAGTTTTTAAGGACTCTTGGGCCAAAAATATGTTCAGAAAGTCAAATATGGACTTCTTTACAGCCATAACAAAAAAAAAAGCTTAAAAAACCTTAAAATAAAAACTTTTGTAGAACTTTTGGCTACTAAAGAGAATCAGAAGGGAATACAATGAGTATGTATTGTAAGTTAGTGTTTAAGGACTCTTGGGCCCAAAATATGTTCAGTTTGTCAAATATGATCTTACCCTTTGGAGCGATAAGCGCTTTTGCATTGCAATACATACAAGAACTCGTGCATCGGAAGAGATACGTGATGCATTGAAGACGTAAATTATTTTGCATTGCAATGCATAAAATAACTCGTTGTGTATTGAAAAGATTAGTGCTTTTGCATTGCAATGCATACAAGAACTTGTGTATTGAAGACACAATTGCTATTGAATTGCATTGCCTACAAGAACTCATTGTGCATTGAAGAGATTAGTGCTTTTTTGCATTGAATTGCATACAAGAACTCATTCTGCATCGAAGAATGTGCTTTTGCAATGCATTGCATTCAAGAGCTCGATGTGCATTGAATAGATAAGTGCGTTTGAATTACATTGCATATAAGAACTCGTTGTGCGTTGAAAAGAAAAGTGCGTTTGCATTGCAATGCATTAAGAAATATTTGTGCATTGAAGCGATTAGTGCTTTTGCATTGCAATGCATACAAAACTCGTTGTCCATTGAAGAGATTAGTCCGTTTGCATTGCATTGCATACTATAACTTGTTGTGCACTGAATAGATAAGTGTGTTTGAATTACATTGCATGCAAGAACTCGCTGTGCATTGAAGAGATTATTGCGCTTGCATTGCATTGCATTCAAATATCTTGTTTCAATCTTGAGATTGGTGCTTTTGCATTAAAAACTCGTTGTGCATTGAAGAGATTAGTGCTTTAACATTTGCATACAAGAACTCGTTCTGCATTGAATATATTAGTGCGTTTGCTTTGCATACAATAACTTAAGCAATTAAAGAGATACGTGCTTTTGCACTGCATACAAGAATAAGATCGCTCTGCTTGGAAGAGATTAGTGCTTTTACATTACAATGCATACAATAACTCGTTGTGCATTGGAATTAAATGCGTTTGCATTGCATACAATAGATCGTTGTGCATTGAGGAGATTAGTGGTTTTGCATTGGAATGTATACAAAACTCGTGCACTGAAGAGATTAGTGCGTTTGCATTGCATACAATAGATCGTTGTGCATTGAAAATATAAGTGATTTTGCATTGCATTGCATTCAAGAGCTCGATGTGCATTGAAGATAGTGCGTTTGCATTGCATTGCATTGCATAAACTCGTGCATTAAAGAGATAAGTGCGTTTGCATTGCATACAATATCTCGTTGTGCATTGAGGAGATTAGTGGTTTTGCATTGGAATGTATACAAAAACTCGTTGTGCACTAAAGAGATAATTGCTTTTGCATTACCAATGCATATAAGAACTCGTTGTTTATTGAAAAAAATAAGTGCGCTTGCATTGCATTGTATACAAGTACTCTTGCATTGAATAGATAAGTGATTTTGCATTACAATGCATATAAGAACTCGTTGTGCATTGAAGAGATTAGTGCTTTTGCAATACAATGTATACAAAACTCATTGTGCATTGTGCATATTAGTGTGTTTGCATTGCATACAAGAACGTGTGCATTAAAGAGATAAGTGCTTTTGCATTGAAGAGATTAGAGCTTTTGCATTACAATGCATATAAGAAATATTTATTGTGCATTGAATAGATAATATCTTATATACAATATCTTGTTTTGTACTGAAGAGATAAGTGTTTTTGCATACAAGAACTCGTTCTGCATTGAAGAAATTAGTGCGTTTGCATTGCATTGCATACAATAACTGGATTGGCATTGAATAAATGAGAGCTTTTGCATTGATATGCATGCAATAACTTGTTCTGCATTGAAGAGTTAATTGCTTTTGCATTACAATGCATATAAGAACTTGTTGAATATTGAAAAAAATAAGTGCGCTTGCATTGCATTGCATACAATAACTCATTGTGCCTTGAAGACAAAAGATGCGTTTGCATTGCATACAAGAACTTGTTGTGCATTGAATAGATTAGTGCATTTGCATTGCATACAAGAACTTGTTGTGCATTGAATAGATAAGTGATTTTGCATTACAATGCATATAAGAACTCGTTGTGCATTGAAGAGATTAGTGCTTTGCAATGCATTGCATTCAAGAGCTCGATGTGCATTGAATATATTAGTTTTTGCATTGCATACAAGAACTTGTGCATTAAAGAGATAAGTGCTTTTGCATTGAAGAGATTAGAGCTTTTGCATTACAGTGCATATAAGAAATATTTGTGCATTGAAGAGATTAGTGCTTTTGCAATGCATTGCATTCAAGAGCTCAATCTGCATTGAAGAAATTAGTGCGTTTTCATTGCATTGCAAACAATAACTCGTGCATTGAAGAGATTAGAGAATTTGCATTGCAATGCATAAAGAACTCGTTGTGCATTGAAGAGATTAGTTTTTGCATTGCATACAAGAACTTGTGCATTAAAGAGATAAGTGCTTTTGCATTGAAGAGATTAGAGCTTTTGCAATACAATGCATATAAGAAATATTTATTGTGCATTGAATAGATATCATCTTATATACAATATCTTGTTTTGTACTGAAGAGGTAAGTGTTTTTGCATTAAAAACTATTGTGCATTGAAGAGATTAGTGCTTAAACATTGCATACAAGAGCTCGTTCTGCATTGAAGAAATTAGTGCGTTTTCATTGCATTGCAAACAATAACTCGTGCATTGAAGAGATTAGAGAATTTGCATTGCAATGCATAAAGAACTCGTTGTGCATTGAAGAGATTAGTTTTTGCATTGCATACAAGAACTTGTGCATTAAAGAGATAAGTGCTTTTGCATTGAAGAGATTAGAGCTTTTGCAATACAATGCATATAAGAAATATTTATTGTGCATTGAATAGATATCATCTTATATACAATATCTTGTTTTGTACTGAAGAGGTAAGTGTTTTTGCATTAAAAACTATTGTGCATTGAAGAGATTAGTGCTTAAACATTGCATACAAGAGCTCGTTCTGCATTGAAGAAATTAGTGCTTTAACATTGCATAAAAGAACTCGTTCTGCATTGAATATATTAGTGCGTTTGCTTTGCATACAATAACTCATTGTGCCTTGAAGACAAAAGATGCGTTTGCATTGCATACAAGAACTTGTTGTGCATTGAATAGATAAGTGATTTTGCATTACAATGCATATAAGAACTCGTTGTGCATTGAAGATATTAGTGCTTTTGCATTACAATGCATATAAGAACTCGTTGTGCATTGAAGAGATTAGTGCTTTTGTATTGCAATGTATACAAAACTCATTGTGCATTGAAGAGATTAGTGCTTTTGCAATGCATTGCATTCAAGAGCTCAATCTGCATTGAAGAATTTAGTGCGTTTTCATTGCATTGCAAACAATAACTCGTGCATTGAAGAGATTAGAGAATTTGCATTGCAATGCATAAAGAACTCGTTATTTATTGAAAAAAATAAGTGCGCTTGCATTGCATACAAAAACTAGTTGTGCATTGAATAGATAAGTGATTTTGCATTACAATGCATTCAATAACTCGTTGTGCACTGAAGAGATTAGTTTTTGCATTGCATACAAGAACGTGTGCATTAAAGAGATAAGTGCTTTTGCATTGAAGAGATTAGAGCTTTTGCATTACAATGCATATAAGAAATATTAATTGTGCATTGAATAGATATCATCTTATATACAATATCTTGTTTTGTACTGAAGAGGTAAGTGTTTTTGCATTAAAAACTATTGTGCATTGAAGAAATTAGTGCTTTAACATTGCATAAAAGAACTCGTTCTGCATTGAATATATTAGTGCGTTTGCTTTGCATACAATAACTCAAGCAATTAAAGAGATACGTGCTTTTGCACTGCATACAAGAATAAGATCGCTCTGCTTGGAAGAGATTAGTTCTTTTACATTACAATGCATACAATAACTCGTTGTGCATTGGAATTAAGTGCGTTTGCATTGCATACAATATGTCGTTGTGCATTGAGGAGATTAGTGGTTTTGCATTGGAATGTATGCAAAACTCGTGCACTGAAGAGATTAGTGCGTTTGCATTGCATACAATAGCTCGTTGTGCATTGAAAATATAAGTGATTTCTTGGATTCTTGCATTGCATACAATAACTCGATGGGCATTGAATAAATTAGAGCTTTTGCATTGAAATGCATACAATAACTTGTTCTGCATTGAAGAGTTAATTGCTTTTGCATTACAATGCATATAAGAACTCGTTGTTTATTGAAAAAGATAAGTGCGCTTGCATTGCATTGCATACAAGTACTCGTGCTTTGAAACGATAGTGCGTTTGCGTATGCAATGCAATGAAAACGCACTAATTTCTTCAATGCACATCGAGCTCTTGAATGCAATGCATTGCAAAAGCACCAATCTCTTCAATGCACAACGAGTTTTGTATACATTGCAATACAAAAGCACTAATCTCTTCAATGCACAAATATTTCTTATATGCATTGTAATGCAAAAGCACTAATATCTTCAATGCACAAATATTTCTTATATGCATTGTAATGCAAAAGCACTAATCTCTTCAATGCAGAACGAGTTCTTATATGCATTGTAATGCAAAAGCTCTAATCTCTTCAATGCAAAAGCACTTATCTCTTTAATGCAGAACGAGTTCTTATATGCATTGTAATGCAAAAGCAATTAACTCTTCAATGCAGAACAATTGTATGCATCAATTGTATGCAATGCAAATGCACAAATTTCTTCAATGCAGAGCGAGTTCTTGTATGCAATGTTAAAGCACTAATCTCTTCAATGCACAATAATTGTTAACGCAAAAACACTTATCTCTTCAGTACAAAACAAGATATTGTATATAAGATATTATCTATTCAATGCACAATAAATATTTCTTATTTGCATTGTAATGCAAAAGCTCTAATCTCTTCAATGCAAAAGCACTTATCTCTTTAATGCACACGTTCTTGTATGCAATGCAAACACACTAATATATTCAATGCACAATGAGTTTTGTATACATTGTAGTGCAAAAGCACTAATCTCTTCAATGCACAACGAGAACTTCTTGTGCACTGAATAGATTAGGGCGTTTACATTGCATACAAGAACTTGTTCTGTATTGATTGATAAGTGATTTTGCATTACAATGCATATAAGAACTCGTTGTGCATTAAAGAGATTAGTGCTTTTGTATTACAATGCATATAAGATATATTTGTGCATTGAAGGGATTAATGCTTTTGCATTGCAATGTACACAAAACTCGTTGTGCATTGAAGAGATTAGTGCTTTTGCAATGGATTGCATTCAAGAGTTCGATGAGCATTGAAGATATTAGAGAATTTAGAATTGCAATGCATAAAGAACTCGTTATTTATTGAAAAAAATAAGTGCTCTTGCATTGCATTGCATACAAAAACTTACATTGAATAGTTATTTTGCATTACAATGCATATAAGAACTCGTTGTGCATTGAAGAGATTAGTGCTTTGCAATGCATTGCATTCAAGAGCTCGATGTGCATTGAATATATTAGTTTTTGCATTGCATACAAGAACTTGTGCATTAAAGAGATAAGTGCTTTTGCATTGAAGAGATTAGAGCTTTTGCATTACAGTGCATATAAGAAATATTTGTGCATTTACGAGATTAGTGCTTTTGCATTGCAATGCATACAATAACTTGTTCTGCATTGAAGAGATAATTGCTTTTACATTACAATGCATATAAGAACTCGTTGTTTATTGAAAAAAATAAGTGCGCTTGCATTGCATTGCATACAACTACTCGTGCATTGAAGAGATTAGTGCGTTTGCATTGCATACAAGAATTTGTACATTGAATAGATAAGCGATTTTGCATTACAATGCATATAAGAACTAGTTGTGCATTGAAGAGATAAGTGCGTTTGCATTGCATACAATATCTCGTTGTGCATTGAAGAGATTAGTGTTTTTGCATTACAGATAACAGATTGAACAGATAATACTTTTAATCTTGCATACAAGAACTCTCATTCCCTCTGATTCCCATTTAAGTGCTTTTGCAATAGCAAGTGCATAGCACCATCTGTCTATTCAAATGGTATGTCTCATATGTGCTGTGTTATCTCCCAGTATAGCTCTACTGTCTCTTATATGTTATTCTTCAAGTATTCCTCGGATAAAGTTATGTCGTGTATGCAATGCACTGCAATGGCATATATCACTTCAATGCACCTTGAG
Organism: Rhinogobio ventralis; assembly: GCA_039654625.1. Taxonomy (NCBI): domain Eukaryota; kingdom Metazoa; phylum Chordata; class Actinopteri; order Cypriniformes; family Gobionidae; genus Rhinogobio; species Rhinogobio ventralis. Next base: position 41,577 of record JBBBJY010000053.1, on the reverse strand, counting down.
TTGTCTTGTCGGGAATAATCCATTATGCCGGGAAGTAGATAATTATGGCCTGTTGGATCTTTCTCGCCGACAAAAACTTAAACATTAACTTACTTATAAATTCCCTTTGACACCTCCTCGTGTTAAATCTGCTAGAGCGTAGTAGATTATGACCTATTGATCTTTCTGGCTGAAGAGTCCTCAAACATTGTTACTATACACACACTCATTGACTCCTTACGTTAAATCAAGCCATACATTGTACATATTTGACCTACTGAACATACTTTTGACCAGAGTCCTTGAACATTGACTTTCTATTCATACTCATTGATTCCTTGTTACGTCAGCCATACATTCATTAGTCCTTATTTGACCTACTGAACATATTCTTGACAAGAGTCCTTGAACATTGACTTACTATCCATACTCACTTATTCCTTGTTACGTCAGCCATACATTATATGACATACATTAATTACCTACTAAACATATTTCTGGCCAAAGGGTCCACAAAGGTTTTTTAACTATACATTTTCATAGACCCCTTCTGATGTTAAATCAGCCAGACAGTAGTCAATATTTGACCAACAGAACATATTTCATTTCATGTTCATGTCAATTTTTAAAGACTCTTTCATCAAATATATGTTCAGTAGGTCAAAATAGTCTTCTGTACAGCCATAACATGTACAAAAAAAAATTTAAAACATGAAGAAAACCTTAAAAAAAACTTTTGTGGAACTTTTGGCTACTAATGGGAATCAGAAGGGAAGTCAATGAAAATGTATAGTAAGTTAGTGTTTAAAGACTCTTGGGCCAAAAATATATTCAATAGGTCAAATATGGAATTCTGCACAGCCATAGCGTAAATTAAAAAAAAAAAAAAAAAAAAATTTTGTGGAATTATTGGCTACTAATGGGAATCAGAAAGGAAGTAAATGAATATGTATAGTAAGTTAGTGTTTAAAGACTCTGGCCAAAAATATGTTCAATAGGTCAAATATTGACTTCTGTACAGCCATAACATGAAAGAAAATAAAAATAAAAACTTACAAAATCCTTAAAAAAACATTTTGTGGAACTTTTGGCTACTAATGGGAATCAGAAGGGAGGTAAATGAATATGTATAGTAAGTTAGTGTTTAAGGACTCGGGCCAAAAATATGTTCAATAGGTCAAATATTGACTTCTGTACAGCCATAACATAACATTTTTTTTTTTTTAAATAAACTTTTGTGGAACGTTTGGCTACTAATGGGAATCAGAAGGGAAGTAAATGAATATGTATAGTAAGTTAGTGTTTAAAGACTCTGGCCAAAAATATGTTCAATAGGTCAAATATTGACTTCTGTACAGCCATAACGTGAAAAAAATAAAAACTTACAAAAACCTTAAAAAAACCTTTTGCGGATCTTTTGGCTACTAATGGGAATCAGATGTTGTCAATGAATAAGTATAGTAAGTTAGTGTTTAAGGACTCTTGGCCTACAAATGTTCAGTAGGTCAAATATGGACTTCTGTACAGCCATAACGTAAAAAAACTAAAAAACCTTTCATGGGACTTTTGGCTACTAATGGGATTCAGAAGGGAAGTCAATGAATATGAATAGTAAGTTAGTTTAAGGACTCTTGGGCCAAAAATATGTTCAGTTGGTCAAAAATGGACATCTGTACAGCCAAAACTCGAAAAAAATAAAAAACCTTTCGTGGAACTTTTGGCTACTAATGGGAATCAGAAGGGAAGTCAATGAATATGAATAGTAAGTTAGTTTAAGGACTCTTGGGCCAAAAATATGTTCAGTAGGTCAAATATGGAATTCTGTACAGCCATAACATAATTTTTTATTTTTTTTTAAATAAACTTTTGTGGAATTTTTGGCTACTAATGGGAATCAGAAAGGAAGTAAATGAATATGTATAGTAAGTTAGTGTTTAAGGACTAGGGCCAAAAATATGTTCAATAGGTCAGATATTGACTTCTGTACAGCCATAATGTGAAAAAAAATAAAAACTTACAAAAACCTTAAAAAAAACCTTTTGCGGATCTTTTGGCTACTAATGGGAATCAGATGTTGTCAATGAATAAGTATAGTAAGTTAGTGTTTAAGGACTCTGGGGCCTACAAATGTTCAGTAGGTCAAATATGGACTTCTGTACAGCCATAACGTAAAAAAAAAAAAAAAAAAAAAACTAAAAAACCTTTCGTGGAAATTTTGGCTACTAATGGGAATCAGAAGGGAAGTCAATGAATATGAAAAGTAAGTTTGTTTTTAAGGACTCTTGGGCCAAAAATATGTTCAGTTGGTCAAAAATGGACATCTGTACAGCCAAAATTAGAAAAAAAATGAATAAATAAAAACTTACAAAAAACCTTAAAAAAACACTTTTGTGGAACTTTTGGCTACTAATGGGAATCAGAATGGAAGTCAATGAATATGTATAGTAAGTTAGTGTTTAAGGACTCTTGGGCCAAAAATATATTCAATAGGTCAAATATGGAATTCTGTACAGCCATAGCGTAAACATTTTTTTTTTAAAAAATAAACTTTTGTGGAATTATTGGCTACTAATGGGAATCAGAAAGGAAGTAAATGAATATGTATAGTAAGTTAGTGTTTAAAGACCCTGGCCAAAAATATGTTCAATAGGTCAAATATTGACTTCTGTACAGCCATAACATGAAAAAAAATAAAAATAAAAACTTACAAAATCCTTAAAAAAACATTTTGTGGAACTTTTGGCTACTAATGGGAATCAGAAGGGAGGTAAATTAATATGTATAGTAAGTTAGTGTTTAAGGACTCGGGCCAAAAATATGTTCAATAGGTCAAATATTGACTTCTGTACAGCCATAACATAATTTTTTTTTATTTTTTAAATAAACTTTTGTGGAACTTTTGGCTACTAATGGGAATCAGAGGGGAAGTAAATGAATATGTATAGTAAGATAGTGTTTAAAGACTCTGGCCAAAAATATGTTCAATAGGTCAAATATTGACTTCTGTACAGCCATAACGTGAAAAAAAATAAAAACTTACAAAAACCTTAAAAAAACCTTTTGCGGATCTTTTGGCTACTAATGGAATCAGATTTTGTCAATGAATAAGTATAGTAAGTTAGTGTTTAAGTACTCTGGGGCCTACAAATGTTCAGTAGGTCAAATATGGACTTCTGTACAGCCATAACGTAAAAAGAAAAAAAAAAAAAAAACTAAAAAACCTTTCGTGGAAATTTTGGCTACCAATGGGAATCAGAAGGGAAGTCAATGAATATGAAACGTAAGTTTGTTTTTAAGGACTCTTGGGCCAAAAATATGTTCAGTTGGTCAAAAATGGACATCTGTACAGCCAAAATTAAAAAAAAATGAATAAATAAAAACTTACAAAAAACCTTAAAAAAACACTTTTGTGGAACTTTTGGCTACTAATGGGAATCAGAAGGGAAGTCAATGAATATGTATAGTAAGTTAGTGTTTAAGGACTCTTGGGCCAAAAATATATTCAATAGGTCAAATATGGAATTCTGTACAGCCATAGCGTAAAAAAAAAAAATAAAAATAAAAAACTTTTGTGGAATTATTGGCTACTAATGGGAATCAGAAAGGAAGTAAATGAATATGTATAGTAAGTTAGTGTTTAAAGACTCTGGCCAAAAATATGGTCAATAGGTCAAATATTGACTTCTGTACAGCCATAACATGAAAAAAAATAAAAATAAAAACTTACAAAATCCTTAAAAAAACATTTTGTGGAACTTTTGGCTACTAATGGGAATCAGAAGGGAGGTAAATGAATATGTATAGTAAGTTAGTGTTTAAGGACTCGGGCCAAAAATATGTTCAATAGATCAAATATTGACTTCTGTACAGCCATAACATTAAACATTTTTTTTTTTTTAAATAAACTTTTGTGGAACTTTTGGCTACTAATGGGAATCAGAAGGGAAGTAAATGAATATGTATAGTAAGTTAGTGTTTAAAGACTCTGGCCAAAAATATGTTCAATAGGTCAAATATTGACTTCTGTACAGCCATAACGTGAAAAAAAATTAAAACTTACAAAAACCATAAAAAAACCTTTTGCGGATCTTTTGGCTACTAATGGAATCAGATTTTGTCAATGAATAAGTATAGTAAGTTAGTGTTTAAGGACTCTGGGGCCTACAAATGTTCAGTAGGTCAAATATGGACTTCTGTACAGCCATAACGTAAAAAGAAAAAAAAAAAAAAAAAACTAAAAAACCTTTCGTGGAAATTTTGGCTACTAATGGGAATCAGAAGGGAAGTCAATGAATATGAAACGTAAGTTTGTTTTTAAGGACTCTTGGGCCAAAAATATGTTCAGTTGGTCAAAAATGGACATCTGTACAGCCAAAATTAAAAAAAAATGAATAAATAAAAACTTACAAAAAACCTTAAAAAAACACTTTTGTGGAACTTTTGGCTACTAATGGGAATCAGAAGGGAAGTCAATGAATATGTATAGTAAGTTAGTGTTTAAGGACTCTTGGGCCAAAAATATATTCAATAGGTCAAATATGGAATTCTGTACAGCCATAGCGTAAAAAAAATAAATAAAAAAAATAAACTTTTGTGGAATTATTGGCTACTAATGGGAATCAGAAAGGAAGTAAATGAATATGTATAGTAAGTTAGTGTTTAAAGACTCTGGCCAAAAATATGGTCAATAGGTCAAATATTGACTTCTGTACAGCCATAACATGAAAAAAAATAAAAATAAAAACTTACAAAATCCTTAAAAAAACATTTTGTGGAACTTTTGGCTACTAATGGGAATCAGAAGGGAGGTAAATGAATATGTATAGTAAGTTAGTGTTTAAGGACTCGGGCCAAAAATATGTTCAATAGATCAAATATTGACTTCTGTACAGCCATAACATTAAACATTTTTTTTTTTTTAAATAAACTTTTGTGGAACTTTTGGCTACTAATGGGAATCAGAAGGGAAGTAAATGAATATGTATAGTAAGTTAGTGTTTAAGAACTCTTGGCCTACAAATGTTCAGTAGGTCAAATATGGACTTCTGTACAGCCATAACGTAAAAAAACTAAAAAACCTTTCGTGGAAATTTTGGCTACTAATGGGAATCAGAAGGGAAGTCAATGGATATGTATAGTAAGTTAGTGTTTAAGGACTCTTGGGCCAAAAATATGTTCAGTAGGTCAAATATGGAATTCTGTACAGCCATAACATACATTTTTTTTTTTTTTAAATAAACTTTTGTGGAATTTTTGGCTACTAATGGGAATCAGAAAGGAAGTAAATGAATATGTATAGTAAGTTAGTGTTTAAGGACTAGGGCCAAAAATATGTTCAATAGGTCAAATATTGACTTCTGTACAGCCATAATGTGAAAAAAAATAAAAACTTACAAAAACCTTAAAAAAACCTTTTGCGGATCTTTTGGCTACTAATGGGAATCAGATGTTGTCAATGAATAAGTACAGTAAGTTAGTGTTTAAGGACTCTGGGGCCTACAAATGTTCAGTAGGTCAAATATGGACTTCTGTACAGCCATAACGTAAAAAAACTAAAAAACCTTTCGTGGAAATTTTGGCTACTAATGGGAATCAGAAGGGAAGTCAATGAATATGAAAAGTAAGTTTGTTTTTAAGGACTCTTGGGCCAAAAATATGTTCAGTTGGTCAAAAATGGACATCTGTACAGCCAAAACTCGAAAAAAAATAAATAATAAAAACTTACAAAAATCCTTAAAAAAAACTTTTGTGGAACTTTTGGCTACTAATGGGAATCAGAAGGGAAGTCAATGGATATGTATAGTAAGTTAGTGTTTAAGGACTCTTGGGCCAAAAATATGTTCAGTAGGTCAAATATGGAATTCTGTACAGCCATAACATAAATTTTTTTTTTTTTTTTAAATAAACTTTTGTGGAATTTTTGGCTACTAATGGGAATCAGAAAGGAAGTAAATGAATATGTATAGTAAGTTAGTGTTTAAGGACTAGGGCCAAAAATATGTTCAATAGGTCAAATATTGACTTCTGTACAGCCATAATGTGAAAAAAAATAAAAACTTACAAAAACCATAAAAAAAACCTTTTGCGGATCTTTTGGCTACTAATGGGAATCAGATGTTGTCAATGAATAAGTACAGTAAGTTAGTGTTTAAGGACTCTGGGGCCTACAAATGTTCAGTAGGTCAAATATGGACTTCTGTACAGCCATAACGTAAAAAAAAAAAAAAAAAAAAAAAACTAAAAAACCTTTCGTGGAAATTTTGGCTACTAATGGGAATCAGAAGGGAAGTCAATGAATATGAAAAGTAAGTTTGTTTTTAAGGACTCTTGGGCCAAAAATATGTTCAGTTGGTCAAAAATGGACATCTGTACAGCCAAAATTCGAAAAAAATGAATAAATAAAAACTTACAAAAAAACCTTAAAAAAACACTTTTGTGGAACTTTTGGCTACTAATGGGAATCAGAAGGGAAGTCAATGAATATGTATAGTAAGTTAGTGTTTAAGGACTCTTGGGCCAAAAATATGTTCAATAGGTCAAATATTGACTTCTGTACAGCCATAACATGAAAAAAAATAAAAATAAAAACTTACAAAATCCTTAAAAAAACATTTTGTGGAACTTTTGGCTACTAATGGGAATCAGAAGGGAGGTAAATGAATATGTATAGTAGGTTAGTGTTTAAGGACTCGGGCCAAAAATATGTTCAATAGGTCAAATATTGACTTCTGTACAGACATAACATAACTTTTTTTTTTTTTTTTAAATAAACTTTTGTGGAACTTTTGGCTACTAATGGGAATCAGAAGGGAAGTAAATGAATATGTATAGTAAGTTAGTGTTTAAAGACTCTGGCCAAAAATATGTTCAATAGGTCAAATATTGACTTCTGTACAGACATAACGTAAAAAAACTAAAAAACCTTTCGTGGAAATTTTGGCTACTAATGGGAATCAGAAGGGAAGTCAATGAATATGAAAAGTAAGTTTGTTTTTAAGGACTCTTGGGCCAAAAATATGTTCAGTTGGTCAAAAATGGACATCTGTACAGCCAAAACTCGAAAGAAAAAAAAAAAAGAAAAACTTACAAAAAACCTTAAAAAAAACTTTTGTGGAACTTTTGGCTACTAATGGGAATCAGAAGGGAAGTCAATGGATATGTATAGTAAGTTAGTGTTTAAGGACTCTTGGGCCAAAAATATGTTCAGTAGGTCAAATATGGAATTCTGTACAGCCATAACATAAATTTTTTTTTTTTTTTTAAATAAACTTTTGTGGAATTTTTGGCTACTAATGGGAATCAGAAAGGAAGTAAATGAATATGTATAGTAAGTTAGTGTTTAAGGACTAGGGCCAAAAATATGTTCAATAGGTCAAATATTGACTTCTGTACAGCCATAATGTGAAAAAAAATAAAAACTTACAAAAACCTTAAAAAAAACCTTTTGCGGATCTTTTGGCTACTAATGGGAATCAGATGTTGTCAATGAATAAGTACAGTAAGTTAGTGTTTAAGGACTCTGGGGCCTACAAATGTTCAGTAGGTCAAATATGGACTTCTGTACAGCCATAACGTAAAACAAAAAAAACAAAAAAAAAAAAGTAAAAAACCTTTCGTGGAACTTTTGGCTACTAATGGGAATCAGAAGGGAAGTCAATGAATATGTATAGTAAGTTAGTGTTTAAGGACTCTTGGGCCAAAAATATGTTCAGTAGGTCAAATATGGAATTCTGTACAGCCATAACATAAATTTTTTTTTTTTTTTAAATAAACTTTTGTGGAATTTTTGGCTACTAATGGGAATCAGAAAGGAAGTAAATTAATATGTATAGTAAGTTAGTGTTTAAGGACTAGGGCCAAAAATATGTTCAATAGGTCAAATATTGACTTCTGTACAGCCATAATGTGAAAAAAAATAAAAACTTACAAAAACCTTAAAAAAAACCTTTTGCGGATCTTTTGGCTACTAATGGGAATCAGATGTTGTCAATGAATAAGTACAGTAAGTTAGTGTTTAAGGACTCTGGGGCCTACAAATGTTCAGTAGGTCAAATATGGACTTCTGTACAGCCATAACGTAAAAAAAAAAAAAAAAAAAAAAAACTAAAAAACCTTTCGTGGAAATTTTGGCTACTAATGGGAATCAGAAGGGAAGTCAATGAATATGAAAAGTAAGTTTGTTTTTAAGGACTCTTGGGCCAAAAATATGTTCAGTTGGTCAAAAATGGACATCTGTACAGCCAAAATTCGAAAAAAATGAATAAATAAAAACTTACAAAAAAACCTTAAAAAAACACTTTTGTGGAACTTTTGGCTACTAATGGGAATCAGAAGGGAAGTCAATGAATATGTATAGTAAGTTAGTGTTTAAGGACTCTTGGGCCAAAAATATATTCAATAGGTCAAATATGGAATTCTGTACAGCCATAGCGTAAAAAAAATAAATAAAAAAAATAAACTTTTGTGGAATTATTGGCTACTAATGGGAATCAGAAAGGAAGTAAATGAATATGTATAGTAAGTTAGTGTTTAAAGACTCTGGCCAAAAATATGGTCAATAGGTCAAATATTGACTTCTGTACAGCCATAACATGTACAAAAAAAAATTTAAAACATGAAGAAAACCTTAAAAAAAACTTTTGTGGAACTTTTGGCTACTAATGGGAATCAGAAGGGAAGTCAATGAAAATGTATAGTAAGTTAGTGTTTAAAGACTCTTGGGCCAAAAATATATTCAATAGGTCAAATATGGAATTCTGCACAGCCATAGCGTAAATTAAAAAAAAAAAAAAAAAAAAAATTTTGTGGAATTATTGGCTACTAATGGGAATCAGAAAGGAAGTAAATGAATATGTATAGTAAGTTAGTGTTTAAAGACTCTGGCCAAAAATATGTTCAATAGGTCAAATATTGACTTCTGTACAGCCATAACATGAAAGAAAATAAAAATAAAAACTTACAAAATCCTTAAAAAAACATTTTGTGGAACTTTTGGCTACTAATGGGAATCAGAAGGGAGGTAAATGAATATGTATAGTAAGTTAGTGTTTAAGGACTCGGGCCAAAAATATGTTCAATAGGTCAAATATTGACTTCTGTACAGCCATAACATAACATTTTTTTTTTTTTAAATAAACTTTTGTGGAACGTTTGGCTACTAATGGGAATCAGAAGGGAAGTAAATGAATATGTATAGTAAGTTAGTGTTTAAAGACTCTGGCCAAAAATATGTTCAATAGGTCAAATATTGACTTCTGTACAGCCATAACGTGAAAAAAATAAAAACTTACAAAAACCTTAAAAAAACCTTTTGCGGATCTTTTGGCTACTAATGGGAATCAGATGTTGTCAATGAATAAGTATAGTAAGTTAGTGTTTAAGGACTCTTGGCCTACAAATGTTCAGTAGGTCAAATATGGACTTCTGTACAGCCATAACGTAAAAAAACTAAAAAACCTTTCATGGGACTTTTGGCTACTAATGGGATTCAGAAGGGAAGTCAATGAATATGAATAGTAAGTTAGTTTAAGGACTCTTGGGCCAAAAATATGTTCAGTTGGTCAAAAATGGACATCTGTACAGCCAAAACTCGAAAAAAATAAAAAACCTTTCGTGGAACTTTTGGCTACTAATGGGAATCAGAAGGGAAGTCAATGAATATGAATAGTAAGTTAGTTTAAGGACTCTTGGGCCAAAAATATGTTCAGTAGGTCAAATATGGAATTCTGTACAGCCATAACATAATTTTTTATTTTTTTTTAAATAAACTTTTGTGGAATTTTTGGCTACTAATGGGAATCAGAAAGGAAGTAAATGAATATGTATAGTAAGTTAGTGTTTAAGGACTAGGGCCAAAAATATGTTCAATAGGTCAGATATTGACTTCTGTACAGCCATAATGTGAAAAAAAATAAAAACTTACAAAAACCTTAAAAAAAACCTTTTGCGGATCTTTTGGCTACTAATGGGAATCAGATGTTGTCAATGAATAAGTATAGTAAGTTAGTGTTTAAGGACTCTGGGGCCTACAAATGTTCAGTAGGTCAAATATGGACTTCTGTACAGCCATAACGTAAAAAAAAAAAAAAAAAAAAAACTAAAAAACCTTTCGTGGAAATTTTGGCTACTAATGGGAATCAGAAGGGAAGTCAATGAATATGAAAAGTAAGTTTGTTTTTAAGGACTCTTGGGCCAAAAATATGTTCAGTTGGTCAAAAATGGACATCTGTACAGCCAAAATTAGAAAAAAAATGAATAAATAAAAACTTACAAAAAACCTTAAAAAAACACTTTTGTGGAACTTTTGGCTACTAATGGGAATCAGAATGGAAGTCAATGAATATGTATAGTAAGTTAGTGTTTAAGGACTCTTGGGCCAAAAATATATTCAATAGGTCAAATATGGAATTCTGTACAGCCATAGCGTAAACATTTTTTTTTTTAAAAATAAACTTTTGTGGAATTATTGGCTACTAATGGGAATCAGAAAGGAAGTAAATGAATATGTATAGTAAGTTAGTGTTTAAAGACCCTGGCCAAAAATATGTTCAATAGGTCAAATATTGACTTCTGTACAGCCATAACATGAAAAAAAATAAAAATAAAAACTTACAAAATCCTTAAAAAAACATTTTGTGGAACTTTTGGCTACTAATGGGAATCAGAAGGGAGGTAAATTAATATGTATAGTAAGTTAGTGTTTAAGGACTCGGGCCAAAAATATGTTCAATAGGTCAAATATTGACTTCTGTACAGCCATAACATAATTTTTTTTTTATTTTTTAAATAAACTTTTGTGGAACTTTTGGCTACTAATGGGAATCAGAGGGGAAGTAAATGAATATGTATAGTAAGATAGTGTTTAAAGACTCTGGCCAAAAATATGTTCAATAGGTCAAATATTGACTTCTGTACAGCCATAACGTGAAAAAAAATAAAAACTTACAAAAACCTTAAAAAAACCTTTTGCGGATCTTTTGGCTACTAATGGAATCAGATTTTGTCAATGAATAAGTATAGTAAGTTAGTGTTTAAGGACTCTGGGGCCTACAAATGTTCAGTAGGTCAAATATGGACTTCTGTACAGCCATAACGTAAAAAGAAAAAAAAAAAAAAAAACTAAAAAACCTTTCGTGGAAATTTTGGCTACCAATGGGAATCAGAAGGGAAGTCAATGAATATGAAACGTAAGTTTGTTTTTAAGGACTCTTGGGCCAAAAATATGTTCAGTTGGTCAAAAATGGACATCTGTACAGCCAAAATTAAAAAAAAATGAATAAATAAAAACTTACAAAAAACCTTAAAAAAACACTTTTGTGGAACTTTTGGCTACTAATGGGAATCAGAAGGGAAGTCAATGAATATGTATAGTAAGTTAGTGTTTAAGGACTCTTGGGCCAAAAATATATTCAATAGGTCAAATATGGAATTCTGTACAGCCATAGCGTAAAAAAAAAAAATAAAAAAAAAAAACTTTTGTGGAATTATTGGCTACTAATGGGAATCAGAAAGGAAGTAAATGAATATGTATAGTAAGTTAGTGTTTAAAGACTCTGGCCAAAAATATGGTCAATAGGTCAAATATTGACTTCTGTACAGCCATAACATGAAAAAAAATAAAAATAAAAACTTACAAAATCCTTAAAAAAACATTTTGTGGAACTTTTGGCTACTAATGGGAATCAGAAGGGAGGTAAATGAATATGTATAGTAAGTTAGTGTTTAAGGACTCGGGCCAAAAATATGTTCAATAGATCAAATATTGACTTCTGTACAGCCATAACATTAAACATTTTTTTTTTTTTAAATAAACTTTTGTGGAACTTTTGGCTACTAATGGGAATCAGAAGGGAAGTAAATGAATATGTATAGTAAGTTAGTGTTTAAAGACTCTGGCCAAAAATATGTTCAATAGGTCAAATATTGACTTCTGTACAGCCATAACGTGAAAAAAAATTAAAACTTACAAAAACCATAAAAAAACCTTTTGCGGATCTTTTGGCTACTAATGGAATCAGATTTTGTCAATGAATAAGTATAGTAAGTTAGTGTTTAAGGACTCTGGGGCCTACAAATGTTCAGTAGGTCAAATATGGACTTCTGTACAGCCATAACGTAAAAAGAAAAAAAAAAAAAAAAAACTAAAAAACCTTTCGTGGAAATTTTGGCTACTAATGGGAATCAGAAGGGAAGTCAATGAATATGAAACGTAAGTTTGTTTTTAAGGACTCTTGGGCCAAAAATATGTTCAGTTGGTCAAAAATGGACATCTGTACAGCCAAAATTAAAAAAAAATGAATAAATAAAAACTTACAAAAAACCTTAAAAAAACACTTTTGTGGAACTTTTGGCTACTAATGGGAATCAGAAGGGAAGTCAATGAATATGTATAGTAAGTTAGTGTTTAAGGACTCTTGGGCCAAAAATATATTCAATAGGTCAAATATGGAATTCTGTACAGCCATAGCGTAAAAAAAATAAATAAAAAAAATAAACTTTTGTGGAATTATTGGCTACTAATGGGAATCAGAAAGGAAGTAAATGAATATGTATAGTAAGTTAGTGTTTAAAGACTCTGGCCAAAAATATGGTCAATAGGTCAAATATTGACTTCTGTACAGCCATAACATGAAAAAAAATAAAAATAAAAACTTACAAAATCCTTAAAAAAACATTTTGTGGAACTTTTGGCTACTAATGGGAATCAGAAGGGAGGTAAATGAATATGTATAGTAAGTTAGTGTTTAAGGACTCGGGCCAAAAATATGTTCAATAGATCAAATATTGACTTCTGTACAGCCATAACATTAAACATTTTTTTTTTTTTAAATAAACTTTTGTGGAACTTTTGGCTACTAATGGGAATCAGAAGGGAAGTAAATGAATATGTATAGTAAGTTAGTGTTTAAGAACTCTTGGCCTACAAATGTTCAGTAGGTCAAATATGGACTTCTGTACAGCCATAACGTAAAAAAACTAAAAAACCTTTCGTGGAAATTTTGGCTACTAATGGGAATCAGAAGGGAAGTCAATGGATATGTATAGTAAGTTAGTGTTTAAGGACTCTTGGGCCAAAAATATGTTCAGTAGGTCAAATATGGAATTCTGTACAGCCATAACATACATTTTTTTTTTTTTTTAAATAAACTTTTGTGGAATTTTTGGCTACTAATGGGAATCAGAAAGGAAGTAAATGAATATGTATAGTAAGTTAGTGTTTAAGGACTAGGGCCAAAAATATGTTCAATAGGTCAAATATTGACTTCTGTACAGCCATAATGTGAAAAAAAATAAAAACTTACAAAAACCTTAAAAAAACCTTTTGCGGATCTTTTGGCTACTAATGGGAATCAGATGTTGTCAATGAATAAGTACAGTAAGTTAGTGTTTAAGGACTCTGGGGCCTACAAATGTTCAGTAGGTCAAATATGGACTTCTGTACAGCCATAACGTAAAAAAACTAAAAAACCTTTCGTGGAAATTTTGGCTACTAATGGGAATCAGAAGGGAAGTCAATGAATATGAAAAGTAAGTTTGTTTTTAAGGACTCTTGGGCCAAAAATATGTTCAGTTGGTCAAAAATGGACATCTGTACAGCCAAAACTCGAAAAAAAATAAATAATAAAAACTTACAAAAATCCTTAAAAAAAACTTTTGTGGAACTTTTGGCTACTAATGGGAATCAGAAGGGAAGTCAATGGATATGTATAGTAAGTTAGTGTTTAAGGACTCTTGGGCCAAAAATATGTTCAGTAGGTCAAATATGGAATTCTGTACAGCCATAACATAAATTTTTTTTTTTTTTTTAAATAAACTTTTGTGGAATTTTTGGCTACTAATGGGAATCAGAAAGGAAGTAAATGAATATGTATAGTAAGTTAGTGTTTAAGGACTAGGGCCAAAAATATGTTCAATAGGTCAAATATTGACTTCTGTACAGCCATAATGTGAAAAAAAATAAAAACTTACAAAAACCTTAAAAAAAACCTTTTGCGGATCTTTTGGCTACTAATGGGAATCAGATGTTGTCAATGAATAAGTACAGTAAGTTAGTGTTTAAGGACTCTGGGGCCTACAAATGTTCAGTAGGTCAAATATGGACTTCTGTACAGCCATAACGTAAAAAAAAAAAAAAAAAAAAAAAACTAAAAAACCTTTCGTGGAAATTTTGGCTACTAATGGGAATCAGAAGGGAAGTCAATGAATATGAAAAGTAAGTTTGTTTTTAAGGACTCTTGGGCCAAAAATATGTTCAGTTGGTCAAAAATGGACATCTGTACAGCCAAAATTCGAAAAAAATGAATAAATAAAAACTTACAAAAAAACCTTAAAAAAACACTTTTGTGGAACTTTTGGCTACTAATGGGAATCAGAAGGGAAGTCAATGAATATGTATAGTAAGTTAGTGTTTAAGGACTCTTGGGCCAAAAATATGTTCAATAGGTCAAATATTGACTTCTGTACAGCCATAACATGAAAAAAAATAAAAATAAAAACTTACAAAATCCTTAAAAAAACATTTTGTGGAACTTTTGGCTACTAATGGGAATCAGAAGGGAGGTAAATGAATATGTATAGTAGGTTAGTGTTTAAGGACTCGGGCCAAAAATATGTTCAATAGGTCAAATATTGACTTCTGTACAGACATAACATAACTTTTTTTTTTTTTTTTAAATAAACTTTTGTGGAACTTTTGGCTACTAATGGGAATCAGAAGGGAAGTAAATGAATATGTATAGTAAGTTAGTGTTTAAAGACTCTGGCCAAAAATATGTTCAATAGGTCAAATATTGACTTCTGTACAGACATAACGTAAAAAAACTAAAAAACCTTTCGTGGAAATTTTGGCTACTAATGGGAATCAGAAGGGAAGTCAATGAATATGAAAAGTAAGTTTGTTTTTAAGGACTCTTGGGCCAAAAATATGTTCAGTTGGTCAAAAATGGACATCTGTACAGCCAAAACTCGAAAGAAAAAAAAAAAAAGAAAAACTTACAAAAAACCTTAAAAAAAACTTTTGTGGAACTTTTGGCTACTAATGGGAATCAGAAGGGAAGTCAATGGATATGTATAGTAAGTTAGTGTTTAAGGACTCTTGGGCCAAAAATATGTTCAGTAGGTCAAATATGGAATTCTGTACAGCCATAACATAAATTTTTTTTTTTTTTTTAAATAAACTTTTGTGGAATTTTTGGCTACTAATGGGAATCAGAAAGGAAGTAAATGAATATGTATAGTAAGTTAGTGTTTAAGGACTAGGGCCAAAAATATGTTCAATAGGTCAAATATTGACTTCTGTACAGCCATAATGTGAAAAAAAATAAAAACTTACAAAAACCTTAAAAAAAACCTTTTGCGGATCTTTTGGCTACTAATGGGAATCAGATGTTGTCAATGAATAAGTACAGTAAGTTAGTGTTTAAGGACTCTGGGGCCTACAAATGTTCAGTAGGTCAAATATGGACTTCTGTACAGCCATAACGTAAAACAAAAAAAACAAAAAAAAAAAAGTAAAAAACCTTTCGTGGAACTTTTGGCTACTAATGGGAATCAGAAGGGAAGTCAATGAATATGTATAGTAAGTTAGTGTTTAAGGACTCTTGGGCCAAAAATATGTTCAGTAGGTCAAATATGGAATTCTGTACAGCCATAACATAAATTTTTTTTTTTTTTTAAATAAACTTTTGTGGAATTTTTGGCTACTAATGGGAATCAGAAAGGAAGTAAATTAATATGTATAGTAAGTTAGTGTTTAAGGACTAGGGCCAAAAATATGTTCAATAGGTCAAATATTGACTTCTGTACAGCCATAATGTGAAAAAAAATAAAAACTTACAAAAACCTTAAAAAAAACCTTTTGCGGATCTTTTGGCTACTAATGGGAATCAGATGTTGTCAATGAATAAGTATAGTAAGTTAGTGTTTAAGGACTCTGGGGCCTACAAATGTTCAGTAGGTCAAATATGGACTTCTGTACAGCCATAACGTAAAAAAAAAAAAAACCTTTTGTGGAAATTTTGGCTACTAATGGGAATCAGAAGGGAAGTCAATGAATATGAAAAGTAAGTTTGTTTTTAAGGACTCTTGGGCCAAAAATATGTTCAGTTGGTCAAAAATGGACATCTGTACAGCCAAAACTCGAAAAAAAATAAAAAATAAAAACTTACAAAAATCCTTAAAAAAAACTTTTGTGGAACTTTTGGCTACTAATGGGAATCAGAAGGGAAGTCAATGGATATGTATAGTAAGTTAGTGTTTAAGGACTCTTGGGCCAAAAATATGTTCAGTAGGTCAAATATGGAATTCTGTACAGCCATAACATAAATTTTATTTATTTTTTTAAATAAACTTTTGTGGAATTTTTGGCTACTAATGGGAATCAGAAAGGAAGTAAATGAATATGTATAGTAAGTTAGTGTTTAAGGACTAGGGCCAAAAATATGTTCAACAGGTCAAATATTGACTTCTGTACAGCCATAATGTGAAAAAAAATAAAAACTTACAAAAACCTTAAAAAAAACCTTTTGCGGATCTTTTGGCTACTAATGGGAATCAGATGTTGTCAATGAATAAGTACAGTAAGTTAGTGTTTAAGGACTCTGGGGCCTACAAATGTTCAGTAGGTCAAATATGGACTTCTGTACAGCCATAACGTAAAAAAAAAAAAAAAAAAAAAAACTAAAAAACCTTTCGTGGAAATTTTGGCTACTAATGGGAATCAGAAGGGAAGTCAATGAATATGAAAAGTAAGTTTGTTTTTAAGGACTCTTGGGCCAAAAATATGTTCAGTTGGTCAAAAATGGACATCTGTACAGCCAAAATTCGAAAAAAATGGATAAATAAAAACTTACAAAAAAACCTTAAAAAAACACTTTTGTGGAACTTTTGGCTACTAATGGGAATCAGAAGGGAAGTCAATGAATATGTATAGTAAGTTAGTGTTTAAGGACTCTTGGGCCAAAAATATATTCAATAGGTCAAATATGGAATTCTGTACAGCCATAGCGTAAAAAAAATAAATAAAAAAAATAAACTTTTGTGGAATTATTGGCTACTAATGGGAATCAGAAAGGAAGTAAATGAATATGTATAGTAAGTTAGTGTTTAAAGACTCTGGCCAAAAATATGGTCAATAGGTCAAATATTGACTTCTGTACAGCCATAACATGAAAAAAAATAAAAATAAAAACTTACAAAATCCTTAAAAAAACATTTTGTGGAACTTTTGGCTACTAATGGGAATCAGAAGGGAGGTAAATGAATATGTATAGTAAGTTAGTGTTTAAGGACTCGGGCCAAAAATATGTTCAATAGATCAAATATTGACTTCTGTACAGCCATAACATTAAACATTTTTTTTTTTTTAAATAAACTTTTGTGGAACTTTTGGCTACTAATGGGAATCAGAAGGGAAGTAAATGAATATGTATAGTAAGTTAGTGTTTAAAGACTCTGGCCAAAAATATGTTCAATAGGTCAAATATTGACTTCTGTACAGCCATAACGTGAAAAAAAATAAAAACTTACAAAAACCATAAAAAAAACCTTTTGCGGATCTTTTGGCTACTAATGGGAATCAGATTTTGTCAATGAATAAGTATAGTAAGTTAGTGTTTAAGGACTCTTGGCCTACAAATGTTCAGTAGGTCAAATATGGACTTCTGTACAGCCATAACGTAAAAAAACTAAAAAACCTTTCGTGGAAATTTTGGCTACTAATGGGAATCAGAAGGGAAGTCAATGGATATGTATAGTAAGTTAGTGTTTAAGGACTCTTGGGCCAAAAATATGTTCAGTAGGTCAAATATGGAATTCTGTACAGCCATAACATAAATTTTTTTTTTTTTTTTAAATAAACTTTTGTGGAATTTTTGGCTACTAATGGGAATCAGAAAGGAAGTAAATGAATATGTATAGTAAGTTAGTGTTTAAGGACTAGGGCCAAAAATATGTTCAATAGGTCAAATATTGACTTCTGTACAGCCATAATGTGAAAAAAAATAAAAACTTACAAAAACCTTAAAAAAAACCTTTTGCGGATCTTTTGGCTACTAATGGGAATCAGATGTTGTCAATGAATAAGTACAGTAAGTTAGTGTTTAAGGACTCTGGGGCCTACAAATGTTCAGTAGGTCAAATATGGACTTCTGTACAGCCATAACGTAAAAAAAAAAAAAAAAAAAAAAAACTAAAAAACCTTTCGTGGAAATTTTGGCTACTAATGGGAATCAGAAGGGAAGTCAATGAATATGAAAAGTAAGTTTGTTTTTAAGGACTCTTGGGCCAAAAATATGTTCAGTTGGTCAAAAATGGACATCTGTACAGCCAAAATTCGAAAAAAATGAATAAATAAAAACTTACAAAAAAACCTTAAAAAAACACTTTTGTGGAACTTTTGGCTACTAATGGGAATCAGAAGGGAAGTCAATGAATATGTATAGTAAGTTAGTGTTTAAGGACTCTTGGGCCAAAAATATGTTCAATAGGTCAAATATTGACTTCTGTACAGCCATAACATGAAAAAAAATAAAAATAAAAACTTACAAAATCCTTAAAAAAACATTTTGTGGAACTTTTGGCTACTAATGGGAATCAGAAGGGAGGTAAATGAATATGTATAGTAGGTTAGTGTTTAAGGACTCGGGCCAAAAATATGTTCAATAGGTCAAATATTGACTTCTGTACAGACATAACATAACTTTTTTTTTTTTTTTAAATAAACTTTTGTGGAACTTTTGGCTACTAATGGGAATCAGAAGGGAAGTAAATGAATATGTATAGTAAGTTAGTGTTTAAAGACTCTGGCCAAAAATATGTTCAATAGGTCAAATATTGACTTCTGTACAGACATAACGTAAAAAAACTAAAAAACCTTTCGTGGAAATTTTGGCTACTAATGGGAATCAGAAGGGAAGTCAATGAATATGAAAAGTAAGTTTGTTTTTAAGGACTCTTGGGCCAAAAATATGTTCAGTTGGTCAAAAATGGACATCTGTACAGCCAAAACTCGAAAGAAAAAAAAAAAAAGAAAAACTTACAAAAAACCTTAAAAAAAACTTTTGTGGAACTTTTGGCTACTAATGGGAATCAGAAGGGAAGTCAATGGATATGTATAGTAAGTTAGTGTTTAAGGACTCTTGGGCCAAAAATATGTTCAGTAGGTCAAATATGGACTTCTGTACAGCCATAACAAATAAAACATATAAAAAAACATGAAGAAAACCTAAAAAAAAAAAAAAACTAATGGGAATCAGAAGGGAAGTAAATGAATATGTATAGTAAGTTAGTGTTTAAGGACTCGGGCCAATAATATGTTCAATAGGTCAAATATTGACTTCTGTAAATCCATAACGTGAAAAAAAATAAAAATAAAAACTTACAAAAACCTTAAAAAAACATTTTGTGGAAGTTTTGGCTAATAATGGGAATTAGAAGGTGTCAATGAATAAATATAATAAGTTACTGTTTAAGGACTCTTGAGCCAAAAATATGTTCAGTAGGTCAAATATGGACTTCTGTACAGCTATAACATGTAAAAAAAAAAAAAAAAAAAAAAAAATTTAAAACATGAAGAAAACCTTAAAAAAAACTTTTGTGGAACTTTTGGCTACTAATTGGAATCAGAAAGGAAGTCAATGAATATGTATTTGTTAGTGTTTAAGGAGTCTTGGGCCAAAAATATGTTCAATAGGTCAAATATGGACTTCTGTACAGCCATAACAAATAAAAAAATATAAAAAAAACAAAGAAAACCTAAAAAAAAAAAAACTTTTGTGGAACTTTTGGCTACTAATGGGAATCAGAAGGGAAGTAAATGAACATGTATAGTAAGTTAGTGTTTAAGGACTCGGGCCAATAATATGTTCAATAGGTCAAATATTGACTTCTGTAAAGCCATAACGTGAAAAAAAATAAAAATAAAAACTTACAAAAACCTTAAAAAAACATTTTGTGGAACTTTTGGCTAATAATGTGAATTAGAAGGTGTCAATGAATAAATATAATAAGTTACTGTTTAAGGACTCTTGAGCCAAAAATATGTTCATTAGGTCAAATATGGACTTCTGTAAAGCTATAACATGTAAAAAAAAAAAAAAAAAAAAAAAAAAAAAAAAACATGAAGAAAACCTTAAAAACTTTTGTGGATCTTTTGGCTACTAATGGGAATCAGAAAGGAAGTCAATGAATATGTATAGTAAGTTAGTTTTTAAGGACTCTGGGGCCAAAAATATGTTCAATAGGTCAAACATGGACATCTGTACAGTCAAAACGTGAAAAAAAAATTAAAATTAAAACTTACAAAAAACCTTAAAAAAAACTTTTGTGGAACTTTTGGCTACTAATGGGAATCAGAAAGGAAGTCAATAAATATGTATAGTAAGTTAGTTTTTAAGGACTCTGGGGCCAAAAATATGTTCAATAGGTCAAATATTGACTTCTGTACAGCCATAACGTGAAAAAAATAAAAACTTACAAAAACCTTAAAAAAAACTTTTGCGGATCTTTTGGCTACCAATGGGAATCAGATGTTGTCAATGAATAAGTATAGTAAGTTAGTGTTTAAGGACTCTTGGCCTACAAATGTTCAGGTCAAATATGGACTTCTGTACAGCCATAACGTAAAAGAAAAACTAAAAAAAACTAAAAAACTTTCGTGGAACTTTTGGCTACTAATTGGAATCAGAAGGGAAGTCAATAAATGTGAATAGTAAGTTAGTGTTTAAGGACTCTTGGGCCAAAAATATGTTCAATAGGTCAAATATGGACATCTGTACAGCCAAAACGTGAAAAAAAATTAAAAAATTAAAACTTACAAAAACCTTAAAAAAAACTTTTGTGAAACTTTTGGCTACTAATGGGAATTAGAAGGGAAGTCAATGAATATGTATATGTTACTGTTTAAGGAGTCTTGGGCCAAAAATATGTTTAATAGGTCAAATATGGACTTCTGTACAGCCATAACAAAAAAAACAAAAAAAAAGAAAACCTAAAAAAAAAAAAAAAAAAACTTTTCTGGAACTTTTGGCTACTAATTGGAATCAGAAGGGAAGTCAATGAATATCTATAGTAAGTTAGTGTTTAAGGAGTCTTGGGCCAAAAATATGTTCAATAGGTCAAATATGGACTTCTGTACAGCCATAACAAATAAAAATATATAAAAAAACATGAAGAAAATCTAAAAAAAAAAATAAAAAAAAACTTTTGTGGAACTTTTGGCTACTAATGGGAATCAGAAGGGATGTAAATGAATATGTATAGTAAGTTAGTGTTTAAGGACTCGGGCCAATAATATGTTCAATAGGTCAAATATTGACTTCTGTAAAGCCATAACGTGAAAAAAAATAAAAATAAAAACTTACAAAAACCTTAAAAAAACATTTAGTGGAACTTTTAGCTAATAATGTGAATTAGAAGGTGTCAATGAATAAATATAATAAGTTACTGTTTAAGGACTCTTGAGCCAAAAATATGTTCATTAGGTCAAATATGGACTTCTGTAAAGCTATAACATGTAAAAAAAAAAAAAAAACATGAAGAAAACCTTAAAAAAAACTTTTGTGGATCTTTTGGCTACTAATGGGAATCAGAAGGGAAGTCAATGAATATGTATAGTAAGTTAGTTTTTAAGGACTCTGGGGCCAAAAATATGTTCAATAGGTCAAACATGGACATCTGTACAGCCAAAACGTGAAAAAAAATAAAAAATTAAAACTTACAAAAAACCTTAAAAAAAACTTTTGTGGATCTTTTGGCTACTAATGGGAATCAGAAAGGAAGTCAATGAATATGTATAGTAAGTTAGTTTTTAAGGACTCTGGGGCCAAAAATATGTTCAATAGGTCAAACATGGACATCTGTACAGTCAAAACGTGAAAAAAAAATTAAAATTAAAACTTACAAAAAACCTTAAAAAAAACTTTTGTGGAACTTTTGGCTACTAATGGGAATCAGAAAGGAAGTCAATAAATATGTATAGTAAGTTAGTTTTTAAGGACTCTGGGGCCAAAAATATGTTCAATAGGTCAAATATTGACTTCTGTACAGCCATAACGTGAAAAAAATAAAAACTTACAAAAACCTTAAAAAAAACTTTTGCGGATCTTTTGGCTACCAATGGGAATCAGATGTTGTCAATGAATAAGTATAGTAAGTTAGTGTTTAAGGACTCTTGGCCTACAAATGTTCAGGTCAAATATGGACTTCTGTACAGCCATAACGTAAAAGAAAAACTAAAAAAAACTAAAAAACTTTCGTGGAACTTTTGGCTACTAATTGGAATCAGAAGGGAAGTCAATAAATGTGAATAGTAAGTTAGTGTTTAAGGACTCTTGGGCCAAAAATATGTTCAATAGGTCAAATATGGACATCTGTACAGCCAAAACGTGAAAAAAATTAAAAAATTAAAACTTACAAAAACCTTAAAAAAAACTTTTGTGGAACTTTTGGCTACTAATGGGAATCAGAAGGGAAGTCAATGAATATGTATATGTTACTGTTTAAGGAGTCTTGGGCCAAAAATATGTTTAATAGGTCAAATATGGACTTCTGTACAGCCATAACAAAAAAAAAAAAAACAAAAAAAAAAGAAAACCTAAAAAAAAAAAAAAAAAAACTTTTCTGGAACTTTTGGCTACTAATTGGAATCAGAAGGGAAGTCAATGAATATCTATAGTAAGTTAGTGTTTAAGGAGTCTTGGGCCAAAAATATGTTCAATAGGTCAAATATGGACTTCTGTACAGCCATAACAAATAAAAATATATAAAAAAACATGAAGAAAATCTAAAAAAAAAAATAAAAAAAAACTTTTGTGGAACTTTTGGCTACTAATGGGAATCAGAAGGGATGTAAATGAATATGTATAGTAAGTTAGTGTTTAAGGACTCGGGCCAATAATATGTTCAATAGGTCAATTATTGACTTCTGTAAAGCCATAACGTGAAAAAAAATAAAAATAAAAACTTACAAAAACCTTAAAAAAACATTTAGTGGAACTTTTAGCTAATAATGTGAATTAGAAGGTGTCAATGAATAAATATAATAAGTTACTGTTTAAGGACTCTTGAGCCAAAAATATGTTCATTAGGTCAAATATGGACTTCTGTAAAGCTATAACATGTAAAAAAAAAAAAAAAAACATGAAGAAAACCTTAAAAAAAACTTTTGTGGATCTTTTGGCTACTAATGGGAATCAGAAGGGAAGTCAATGAATATGTATAGTAAGTTAGTTTTTAAGGACTCTGGGGCCAAAAATATGTTCAATAGGTCAAACATGGACATCTGTACAGCCAAAACGTGAAAAAAAATAAAAAATTAAAACTTACAAAAAACCTTAAAAAAAACTTTTGTGGAACTTTTGGCTACTAATGGGAATCAGAGGAGAAGTAAATGAATATGTATAGTAAGTTAGTGTTTAAGGACTCGGGCCAATAATATGTTCAATAGGTCAAATATTGACTTCTATAAAGCCATAACATGTAAAAAAAATAAAAAAATAAAAATAAAAAACATGAAGAAAACCTTAAAAAAAACTTTTGTGGATCTTTTGGCTACTAATGGGAATCAGAAGGGAAGTCAATGAATAGGTATAGTAAGTTAGTTTTTAAGGACTCTGGGGCCAAAAATATGTTCAATAGGTCAAACATGGACATCTGTACAGCCAAAACGTGAAAAAAAATAAAAAATTAAAACTTACAAAAAACCTTAAAAAAAACTTTTGTGGAACTTTTGGCTACTAATGGGAATCAGAAGGGAAGTAAATGAATATGTATAGTAAGTTAGTGTTTAAGGACTCGGGCCAATAATATGTTCAATAGGTCAAATATTGACTTCTGTAAAGCCATAACGTGAAAAAAAATAAAAATAAAAACTTACAAAAACCTTAAAAAAACATTTAGTGGAACTTTTGGCTAATAATGTGAATTAGAAGGTGTCAATGAATAAATATAATGTTACTGTTTAAGGACTCTTGAGCCAAAAATATGTTCATTAGGTCAAATATGGACTTCTGTAAAGCTATACCATGTAAAAAAAAAAAAAAAAAAAAATTAAAAACATGAAGAAAACCTTAAAAAAAACTTTTGTGGAACTTTTGGCTACTAATTGGAATCAGAAAGGAAGTCAATGAATATGTATTTGTTAGTGTTTAAGGAGTCTTGGGCCAAAAATATGTTCAATAGGTCAAATATGGACTTCTGTACAGCCATAACAAATAAAAAAATATAAAAAAAACAAAGAAAACCTAAAAAAAAAAAAACTTTTGTGGAACTTTTGGCTACTAATGGGAATCAGAAGGGAAGTAAATGAACATGTATAGTAAGTTAGTGTTTAAGGACTCGGGCCAATAATATGTTCAATAGGTCAAATATTGACTTCTGTAAAGCCATAACGTGAAAAAAAATAAAAATAAAAATAAAAACTTACAAAAACCTTAAAAAAACATTTTGTGGAACTTTTGGCTAATAATGTGAATTAGAAGGTGTCAATGAATAAATATAATAAGTTACTGTTTAAGGACTCTTGAGCCAAAAATATGTTCATTAGGTCAAATATGGACTTCTGTAAAGCTATAACATGTAAAAAAAAAAAAAAAAAAAAAAAAAAAAAACATGAAGAAAACCTTAAAAAAACTTTTGTGGATCTTTTGGCTACTAATGGGAATCAGAAAGGAAGTCAATGAATATGTATAGTAAGTTAGTTTTTAAGGACTCTGGGGCCAAAAATATGTTCAATAGGTCAAACATGGACATCTGTACAGTCAAAACGTGAAAAAAAAATTAAAATTAAAACTTACAAAAAACCTTAAAAAAAACTTTTGTGGAACTTTTGGCTACTAATGGGAATCAGAAAGGAAGTCAATAAATATGTATAGTAAGTTAGTTTTTAAGGACTCTGGGGCCAAAAATATGTTCAATAGGTCAAATATTGACTTCTGTACAGCCATAACGTGAAAAAAATAAAAACTTACAAAAACCTTAAAAAAAACTTTTGCGGATCTTTTGGCTACCAATGGGAATCAGATGTTGTCAATGAATAAGTATAGTAAGTTAGTGTTTAAGGACTCTTGGCCTACAAATGTTCAGGTCAAATATGGACTTCTGTACAGCCATAACGTAAAAGAAAAACTAAAAAAAACTAAAAAACTTTCGTGGAATTTTTGGCTACTAATTGGAATCAGAAGGGAAGTCAATAAATGTGAATAGTAAGTTAGTGTTTAAGGACTCTTGGGCCAAAAATATGTTCAATAGGTCAAATATGGACATCTGTACAGCCAAAACGTGAAAAAAAATTAAAAAATTAAAACTTACAAAAACCTTTAAAAAAACTTTTGTGGAACTTTTGGCTACTAATGGGAATCAGAAGGGAAGTCAATGAATATGTATATGTTACTGTTTAAGGAGTCTTGGGCCAAAAATATGTTTAATAGGTCAAATATGGACTTCTGTACAGCCATAACAAAAAAAAAAAAATAAAAAAAAAAAAGAAAACCTAAAAAAAAAAAAAAAAAAACTTTTCTGGAACTTTTGGCTACTAATTGGAATCAGAAGGGAAGTCAATGAATATCTATAGTAAGTTAGTGTTTAAGGAGTCTTGGGCCAAAAATATGTTCAATAGGTCAAATATGGACTTCTGTACAGCCATAACAAATAAAAATATATAAAAAAACATGAAGAAAATCTAAAAAAAAAAATAAAAAAAAACTTTTGTGGAACTTTTGGCTACTAATGGGAATCAGAAGGGATGTAAATGAATATGTATAGTAAGTTAGTGTTTAAGGACTCGGGCCAATAATATGTTCAATAGGTCAAATATTGACTTCTGTAAAGCCATAACGTGAAAAAAAATAAAAATAAAAACTTACAAAAACCTTAAAAAAACATTTAGTGGAACTTTTAGCTAATAATGTGAATTAGAAGGTGTCAATGAATAAATATAATAAGTTACTGTTTAAGGACTCTTGAGCCAAAAATATGTTCATTAGGTCAAATATGGACTTCTGTAAAGCTATAACATGTAAAAAAAAAAAAAAAAAACATGAAGAAAACCTTAAAAAAAACTTTTGTGGATCTTTTGGCTACTAATGGGAATCAGAAGGGAAGTCAATGAATATGTATAGTAAGTTAGTTTTTAAGGACTCTGGGGCCAAAAATATGTTCAATAGGTCAAACATGGACATCTGTACAGCCAAAACGTGAAAAAAAATAAAAATTAAAACTTACAAAAAACCTTAAAAAAAACTTTTGTGGAACTTTTGGCTACTAATGGGAATCAGAGGAGAAGTAAATGAATATGTATAGTAAGTTAGTGTTTAAGGACTCGGGCCAATAATATGTTCAATAGGTCAAATATTGACTTCTATAAAGCCATAACATGTAAAAAAAATAAAAAAATAAAAATAAAAAACATGAAGAAAACCTTAAAAAAAACTTTTGTGGATCTTTTGGCTACTAATGGGAATCAGAAGGGAAGTCAATGAATAGGTATAGTAAGTTAGTTTTTAAGGACTCTGGGGCCAAAAATATGTTCAATAGGTCAAACATGGACATCTGTACAGCCAAAACGTGAAAAAAAATAAAAAATTAAAACTTACAAAAAACCTTAAAAAAAACTTTTGTGGAACTTTTGGCTACTAATGGGAATCAGAAGGGAAGTAAATGAATATGTATATGTTACTGTTTAAGGAGTCTTGGGCCAAAAATATGTTTAATAGGTCAAATATGGACTTCTGTACAGCCATAACAAAAAAAAAAAAATAAAAAAAAAAAAGAAAACCTAAAAAAAAAAAAAAAAAAACTTTTCTGGAACTTTTGGCTACTAATTGGAATCAGAAGGGAAGTCAATGAATATCTATAGTAAGTTAGTGTTTAAGGAGTCTTGGGCCAAAAATATGTTCAATAGGTCAAATATGGACTTCTGTACAGCCATAACAAATAAAAATATATAAAAAAACATGAAGAAAATCTAAAAAAAAAAATAAAAAAAAACTTTTGTGGAACTTTTGGCTACTAATGGGAATCAGAAGGGATGTAAATGAATATGTATAGTAAGTTAGTGTTTAAGGACTCGGGCCAATAATATGTTCAATAGGTCAAATATTGACTTCTGTAAAGCCATAACGTGAAAAAAAATAAAAATAAAAACTTACAAAAACCTTAAAAAAACATTTAGTGGAACTTTTAGCTAATAATGTGAATTAGAAGGTGTCAATGAATAAATATAATAAGTTACTGTTTAAGGACTCTTGAGCCAAAAATATGTTCATTAGGTCAAATATGGACTTCTGTAAAGCTATAACATGTAAAAAAAAAAAAAAAAACATGAAGAAAACCTTAAAAAAAACTTTTGTGGATCTTTTGGCTACTAATGGGAATCAGAAGGGAAGTCAATGAATATGTATAGTAAGTTAGTTTTTAAGGACTCTGGGGCCAAAAATATGTTCAATAGGTCAAACATGGACATCTGTACAGCCAAAACGTGAAAAAAAATTAAAAATTAAAACTTACAAAAAACCTTAAAAAAAACTTTTGTGGAACTTTTGGCTACTAATGGGAATCAGAGGAGAAGTAAATGAATATGTATAGTAAGTTAGTGTTTAAGGACTCGGGCCAATAATATGTTCAATAGGTCAAATATTGACTTCTATAAAGCCATAACATGTAAAAAAAAAAATAAAATAAAAATAAAAAACATGAAGAAAACCTTAAAAAAAACTTTTGTGGATCTTTTGGCTACTAATGGGAATCAGAAGGGAAGTCAATGAATAGGTATAGTAAGTTAGTTTTTAAGGACTCTGGGGCCAAAAATATGTTCAATAGGTCAAACATGGACATCTGTACAGCCAAAACGTGAAAAAAAATAAAAAATTAAAACTTACAAAAAACCTTAAAAAAAACTTTTGTGGAACTTTTGGCTACTAATGGGAATCAGAAGGGAAGTAAATGAATATGTATAGTAAGTTAGTGTTTAAGGACTCGGGCCAATAATATGTTCAATAGGTCAAATATTGACTTCTGTAAAGCCATAACGTGAAAAAAAATAAAAATAAAAACTTACAAAAACCTTAAAAAAACATTTAGTGGAACTTTTGGCTAATAATGTGAATTAGAAGGTGTCAATGAATAAATATAATGTTACTGTTTAAGGACTCTTGAGCCAAAAATATGTTCATTAGGTCAAATATGGACTTCTGTAAAGCTATAACATGTACAAAAATTAAAATAAAAAAAAATAAAAAACGAAGAAAACCTTAAAAAAAACTTTTGTGGATCTTTTGGCTACTAATGGGAATCAGAAGGGAAGTCAATGAATATGTATAGTAAGTTAGTTTTTAAGGACTCTGGGGTTTAAAAATATGTTCAATAGGTTAAATATTGACTTCTGTACAGCCATAACGTGAAAAAAATAAAAACTTACAAAAACCTTAAAAAAACCTTTTGCGGATCTTTTGGCTACCAATGGGAATCAGATGTTGTCAATGAATAAGTATAGTAAGTTAGTGTTTAAGGACTCTTGGCCTACAAATGTTCAGGTCAAATATGGACTTCTGTACAGCCATAACGTAAAAGAAAAACTTAAAAAAACTAAAAAACCTTTCGTGGAACTTTTGGCTACTAATTGGAATCAGAAAGGAAGTCAATGAATGTGAATAGTAAGTTAGTGTTTAAGGACTCTTGGGCCAAAAATATGTTCAATAGGTCAAATATGGACTTCTGTACAGCCATAACAAATAAAAAAATATAAAAAAAACAAAGAAAAACTAAAAAAAAACAAAAAAAAACTTTTGTGGAACTTCTGGCTACTAATGGGAATCAGAAGGGAAGTCAATGAATATGTATATGTTAGTGTTTAAGGACTCTTGGGCCAAAAATATGTTCAATAGGTCAAATATGGACTTCTGTACAGCCATAACAAATAAAAAAACTAAAAAAAAAAATTACAAAAACCTTAAAAAAACATTTTGTGGAACTTTTGGCTAATAATGTGAATTAGAAGGTGTCAATGAATAAATATAATAAGTTACTGTTTAAGGACTCTTGAGCCAAAAATATGTTCATTAGGTCAAATATGGACTTCTGTAAAGCTATAACTTGTAAAAAAAAAAAAAAAAAAAAAAATTAAAAACATGAAGAAAACCTTAAAAAAAACTTTTGTGGATCTTTTGGCTACTAATGGGAATCAGAAGGGAAGTCAATGAATATGTATAGTAAGTTAGTTTTTAAGGACTCTGGGGCCAAAAATATGTTCAATAGGTCAAACATGGACATCTGTACAGCCAAAACGTGAAAAAAAAATAAAAAATTAAAACTTACAAAAAAACCTTAAAAAATCTTTTGTGGAACTTTTGGCTACTAATAGGAATCAAAAGGGAAGTCAATGAATATGTATAGTAAGTTAGTGTTTAAGGACTCTTGAGCCAAAAATATGTTCAGTAGGTCAAATATGGACTTCTGTACAGCTATAACATGTAAAAAAAAAAAAAATTTAAAAATTAAAAACATGAAGAAAACCTTAAAAAAAACTTTTGTGGAACTTTTGGCTACTAATGGGAATCAGAAAGGAAGTAAATGAATATGTATAGTAAGTTAGTGTTTAAGGACTCGGGACAATAATATGTTCAATAGGTCAAATATTGACTTCTGTAAAGCCATAAAGTGAAAAAAAAAAAAAAAAACAAAAAAAACAAAAAAAACTTACAAAAACCTTAAAAAAACATTTTGTGGAACTTTTGGCTAATAATGGGAATTAGAAGGTGTCAATGAATAAATATAATAAGTTAGTGTTTAAGGACTCTTGGGCCAAAAATATGTTCAATAGGTCAAATATGGACTTCTGTACAGCCATAACAAATAAAAAATATAAAAAAACATGAAGAAAACCTAAAAAAAAAAAAAAAAAGACTTTTGTGGAACTTTTGGCTACTAATGGGAATCAGAAGGGAAGTAAATGAATATGTATAGTAAGTTAGTGTTTAAGGACTCGGGCCAATAATATGTTCAATAGGTCAAATATTGACTTCTGTAAATCCATAACGTGAAAAAAAATAAAAATAAAAACTTACAAAAACCTTAAAAAAACATTTTGTGGAAGTTTTGGCTAATAATGGGAATTAGAAGGTGTCAATGAATAAATATAATAAGTTACTGTTTAAGGACTCTTGAGCCAAAAATATGTTCAGTAGGTCAAATATGGACTTCTGTACAGCTATAACATGTAAAAAAAAAAAAAAAAAAAAATTAAAAACATGAAGAAAACCTTAAAAAAACTTTTGTGGATCTTTTGGCTACTAATGGGAATCAGAAAGGAAGTCAATGAATATGTATAGTAAGTTAGTTTTTAAGGACTCTGGGGCCAAAAATATGTTCAATAGGTCAAACATGGACATCTGTACAGTCAAAACGTGAAAAAAATTTTAAAATTAAAACTTACAAAAAACCTTAAAAAAACTTTTGTGGAACTTTTGGCTACTAATGGGAATCAGATGTTGTCAATGAATAAGTATAGTAAGTTAGTGTTTAAGGACTCTTGGCCTACAAATGTTCAGGTCAAATATGGACTTCTGTACAGCCATAACGTAAAAGAAAAACTAAAAAAAACTAAAAAACTTTCGTGGAACTTTTGGCTACTAATTGGAATCAGAAGGGAAGTCAATAAATGTGAATAGTAAGTTAGTGTTTAAGGACTCTTGGGCCAAAAATATGTTCAATAGGTCAAATATGGACATCTGTACAGCCAAAACGTGAAAAAAAATAAAAAAAATAAAAACTTACAAAAACCTTAAAAAAACTTTTGTGGAACTTTTGGCTAATAATGTGAATTAGAAGGTGTCAATGAATAAATATAATAAGTTACTGTTTAAGGACTCTTGAGCCAAAAATATGTTCATTAGGTCAAATATGGACTTCTGTAAAGCTATAACATGTAAAAAAAAAATAAAAAAAAATAAAAAATAAACATGAAGAAAACCTTAAAAAAACATTTTGTGGAACTTTTGGCTAATAATGTGAATTAGAAGGTGTCAATGAATAAATATAATAAGTTAGTGTTTAAGGACTCTTGGGCCAAAAATATGTTCAATAGGTCAAATATGGACTTCTGTACAGCCATAACAAATAAAAAAATATAAAAAAACATGAAGAAAACATTAAAAAAAAAAAAAAAAAAACTTTTGTGGAACTTTTGGCTACTAATGGGAATCAGAAGGGAAGTCAATGAACGTGTATAGTAACTTATTGTTTAAGGACTCTTGGGCCAAAATTATGTTCAGTAGGTCAAATATGGACTTCTGTAAAGCTTTTTAAAAAAAAACATGAAGAAAACCTTAAAAAAAAACTTTTGTGGAACTTTTGGCTACTAATGGGAATCAGAAGGTAAGTCAATGAATAGTAAGTTAGTGTTTAAGGATTCTTTAGCCAAAAATATGTTCAGTAGGTCAAATATAGACTTCTGTACAACCATAAAGTAAAAAACACCTAAAAAACCTTTTGTTGAACTTTTAGCTACTAATGGGAATCAGAAGGTAAGTCAATTAGTATGTATAGTAAGTAAGTGTTTAAAAACTCTTGGGCCCAAAATATGTTCAGTTTGTCAAATATGTTCTTCTGTACAGCCATAACATGTAAAAAACAAATATATATGTTGCTGATCATTTAACATCAAAAGGAGACCTTGAGAATATATAGCAAAAGCCTTTTGTGGACCCCTTGTGGATACATGTTCAGTATGTCCTGCTTACACTAACTTAATCCTGTGAGGAACACACTTACAATATTATGTTTTGCTTTGCTTACAATACTTAATTTTTTCCGTTGTGCACTGAAGATATACAAAATGTGTGCTGTTGTAATGCATTGCAACATGAACTAACTCATGCCGTTGTGCATTTAAATAACATATTTGCTGTTGCATTGCACTGCATACACGATTTAATACGCTGTGCATTGAATAATAAATATAACAAAAAACATATGTGTTGCATTGTATACAAACAAACTCATTCGGTTATGAATTGAAGCGAGAACACATAACGTGTGCAGTTACACTGCATGCAGGATCTAACTTCATACGTTGTGCCTTGTAAATAACATATGCTGTTTCATTGCATTGCATAAGCGATCTAACTCATGCATTGAAAAGATAACAATGACTCTTGAGATATACTCCGTTTCATTAATATGCGTGCAAGATCTAACTTGTGTATTAAAGAGATAAAAAACACATTTGCTGTCGCATTGCATTGCACGATCTTACGCTTTGGAGCGATAAACGCTTTTGCATTGCAATACATACAAGAACTCGTGCATCGGAAGAGATAACTGATGCATTGAAGAGGTAAATTATTTTGCATTGCAATGCATAAAATAACTCGTTGTTCATTGAAGAGATTACTGCTTTTGCATTGCTTACAAGAACTCATGCATTGAAGAGATTAGTGATTTTGCATTGCAATGCATACAATAACTTGTGTATTGAAGACATAATTGCTTTTGAATTGCATTACATACAAGATCTCGTTGTGCATTGAAGGGAAAAGTGCATTTGCATTGCATTTCATACAAGAACTTGGTGTGCATTGTATAGATAAGTGCGTTTGAATTACATTGCATACAAGAACTCGTTCTGCATTGAAGAGATTAGTGCGTTTGCACTGCATTGCATACTATAACTTGTTTTGTACTGAAGAGATAAGTGCTTTTGCATTAAAAATTCGTTGTGCATTGAAGAGATTAGTGCTTTAACATTGCATACAAGAACTCGTTCTGCATTTAAGAAATTAGTGCTTTTGCATTGCATTGCATTCAAGAGATCGATGTGCATTGAAGATATTAGTGTGTTTGCATTGCATTGCATAAACTCGTGCATTAAAGAGATAAGTAATTTTGCATTGCATACAAGAATAAAATCGCTCTACTTTGAAGAAAGAAATTAGTGCTTTTGCATTGCAATGTATACAAAACTCGTTGTGCATTAAGAGATTGTGCTTTTGCATGACAATGCATAAAATAACTTGTGCATTGTACTAAAGAGATAAGTGCTTTTGCATTAAAAATTCGTTGTGCATCGAAGAGATTAGTGCTTTAAACATTGCATACAAGAACTCGTTCTGCATTTAAGAAATTAGTGCTTTTGCATTGCATTGCATTCAAGAGATCGATGTGCATTGAAGATATTAGTGTGTTTGCATTGCATTGCATAAACTCGTGCATTAAAGAGATAATTACTTTTGCATTGCATACAAGAATAAAATCGCTCTGCTTTGAAGAAAGAAATTAGAGCTTTTGCATTGCAATGCATACAATAACTTGTTCTGCATTGAAGAGCTAATTGCTTTTGCATTACAATGCATATAAGAACTCGTTTATTGAAAAAATAAGTGCGCTTGCATTGCATTGCATACAATAACTCGTGCATCGGAAGAGATAATTGATGCATTGAAGAGGTAAATTATTTTGCATTGCAATGCATAAAAGAACTCGTTGTGCATTGAAGAGATTAGTGCTTTTGCATTGCTTACAAGAACTCATGCATTGAAGAGATTAGTGATTTTGCATTGCAATGCATACAATAACTTGTGTATTGAAGACATAATTGCTTTTGAATTGCATTACATACAAAAACTTCTTGTGCAATGAAGAGACAACTGCTTTTGCAATGCATACAGAACTCGTTGTGCATTGAAGAGATAATTGCTTTTGCATTACAATGCTACAAGAACTCGTTGTGCATTGAAGGGAAAAGTGCGTTTGCATTGCATTGCATACTATAACTTGTTTTGTACTGAAGAGATAAGTGCTTTTGCATTAAAAATTCGTTGTGCATTGAAGAGATTAGTGCTTTTGCATTGCATTGCATTGCATTCAAGAGATCGATGTGCATTGATGATATTAGTGTGTTTGCATTGCATTGCAATAAACTCGTGCATTAAAGAGATAAGTGCTTTTGCATTGCATACAAGAATAAAATCGCTCTGCTTTGAAGAAAGAAATTAGTGCTTTTGCAGTGCAATGTATACAAAACTCGTTGTGCATTAAGAGATTGTTCTTTTGCATTACAATGCATAAAATAACTCGTGCATTGAAGAGATTAGAGCTTTTGCATTACAATGCATACAATAACTTTTTCTGCATTGAAGAGATAATTCCTTTTGCATTACAATGCATATAAGAACTCGTTGTTTATTGAAGAAAATAAGTGTGCTTACATTGCATTGCATACAATAACTCGTGCGTTGAAGAGAAAAGTGCGTTTGCATTGCATACAATATCTCGATGTGCATTGAAGAGATTTAGTGCTTTTGCATTACAATGCATATAAGAAATCTTTGTACATGAAGAGATTAATGCTTTTAAAATTGCATACAAAATCTCGTTGTGCATATAAGTGCTTTTGCAATAGCAAGTGCATAGCAATATCTGTCTATTCAAATGGTATGTCTCATATGTGCTGTGTTATCTCCAAATATAGCTCTACTATCTCTAATATGTTATTCGTCAAGTATTCCTCAAATATGTTGTGCATGCAATGCACTGCAATGGCATATATTTCCTCAATGCACCTTGGAATGAGTTGTCTAATCCATTATGCCGAGAAGTAGATAATTATGGCCTGTTGGATCTTTCTTGCCGACAAATCCTTAAACATTAAGTTTCTTATAAATTCCCTCTGACACCTCCTCGTGTTAAATCTGTCAGAACGTAGTACATTATGACCTTTTGAACTTTCTGACCTAAGAGTCTTCAAATATTAAGTTACTATAAACACTCATTGACTCCTTACGTTAAATCAAGCCATGTATTAGAACATATTTGACCTACTGAATATATATTTTACCAAAAAAACTTTAAAAACCTTTTATGGAACTTTTGGGTAGTGAAGGGAATGAGAAGGGAAGTCAAAGAGTATGTATAGTAAGTTGGTGTTTAAGGACTCGGGCCAAAAGTATGTTCATTAGTTCAAATATGGACTTCTGTACAGCCATAGTATGTAAAAAATAAATAAAAAAAGAACCTTAAAAAAAGCCTTTTGTGGAACTTTTGGCTACTAATGGGAATCAGAAGGGAAATCAATGGTAAGTTAGTGTTTAAGGACTTTTGAGCCAAAAATATGTTCAGTAGGTCAAATATGGATATCAGCCATAAAGTACACACAAAAAAAAGAATCTTAAAAAAACCTTTTGTGGAACTTTTGGCAAATAATGGGAATCAGAAGGGAAGTCAATGAATATGTATAGGAAGTTAGTGTTTAAAGACTCTTGGGCCAAAAGTATGTTCAACAGGTCAAATATTGACTTCTGTACAGCCATAACATGTAAAAATAAATAAAAAACATGAAGAAACCCTTAAAAAAAAACTTTTGTGCAACTTTTGACTACTAAAGGGAATCAGAAGGGAAGTCAATGAAAATGTATAGTAAGTTAGTTTTTAAGGACTCTTGGGCCAAACATATGTTCAATAGATCAAATATGGACTTCTGTACAGCTATAACATGTACAAAAATAAATAAATAAACAAAAAACATGAAGAAAACCTTTTAAAAAAACTTTTGGCTAGTAATGAGAATCAGAAGGGAAGCAAATGAATATGTACATTTAGTGTTTAAGGACTCTTGGGCCAAAAACATGTTCATTATGTCAAATATAGACTTCTGTACGGGCATAACATGTAAAAAAAAATAATAATTAAAAACCTTTTGTGGAACTTTTGGCTAGTCATGGGATTCAAAAGGGAAGTCAATGGGTATGTGTAGTAAGTTAGTGTTTAAGGAGTCTTGGGCCAAAAATATTTTCATTAGGTCAAATATAGACTTCTATACAGCCATAACATGTAAAAAAAATAAAAAACATGAAGAACACCTTAAAAAAACGTTTGTGGAACTTTTGGCTACTAATAGGAATCAGATGTTGTCAATGAATAAGTATAGTAAGTTAGTGTTTAAGGACTCTTGGGTCAAAAATATGTTCAGAAGGTCAAATATAGACTTTTGTACAGCCATAATATGTAAGAAAAAAAAAAAGAAAAGAAAAGAAATAAATAAAAAACCTTTTGTGGAACTTTTGGCTACTAATGGGTATCAGAAGGGAATCCAATGAATATGTACATTAAGTTAGTGTTAAAGGACTCTTGAGCCAAAAATATGTTCAGAAGGTCAAATATAGACTTCTGTACAGCCATAACATTTAAAAAAAAAAAAAATTAAATATCTTTAAAAAAACCTTTTGTGGAACTTTTGGCTAGTATTGGGAATCAGAAGGGAAGCCAATGAATATGTACATTAAGTTCGTTTTTAAGGAGTCTTGGGCCAAAAATATGTTCAGTTGGTCAAATATGGACTTCTGTACAGCCATAACACGTAAAAAAAAATAATTAAGAAACCTTAAAAAAACCTTTTGTGAAACTATTGGCTACTAATGGGAATCAGAAGGTAAGTCAATGAGTATGTATAGTAACTTAGTGTTTAAGGACTCTTGAGCCGAAAACATGTTCAGTAGGTCAAATATGGACTTCTGTACATCCATAACAAGTAAAAAAAAAAAAAAAAAAAAACCTTAAGAAACCTTAAAAAAACCTTTTGTGGAACTGTTCGCTACTAATGGGAATCAGAAGGTAAGTCAATGAAAATGTATAGTAAGTTAGTATTTAATGACTCTTGGGCCAAAAATATGTTCAGAAGGTCAAATATGGACTTCTGTACAGCCATAACATTTAAAAAAAAACAGAAAAAAACGAAGAAAGCTTTAAAAACACCTTCTGCGGAACTTTTGGCTACTAATGGGAATCAGAAGGTAAGTCAATGAATATGTACATTAAGTTAGTTTTTAAGGAGTCTTGTGCCAAAAATATGTTCAGTTGGTCAAATATGGACTTCTGTACAGCCATAACACGTAAAAAAAAATAATTAAGAAACCTTAAAAAAATCTTTTATGAAACTATTGGCTACTAATGGGAATCAGAAGGTAAGTCAATTAGTATGTATAGTAACTTAGTGTTTAAGGACTCTTGAGCCGAAAACATGTTCAGTAGGTCAAATATGGACTTCTGTACAGCCATAACATGTAAAAAAAAAAAATCTTAAAAAAATTCAAAAAAACCTTTTGTGGAACTTTTGGCTACTAATGGGTATCAGAAGGGAAGTCAATTAATATTTACATTAAGTTAGTGTTTAAGGACTTTTGGGCCAAAAATATGTTCAGTAGGTCAAATATGGACTTCTGTACAGCCATAACATGTAAATAATAATAATAATAATGTAAAAACCTTTCGTGGAACTTTTGTCTACTAATGGGAATAAGAATGTGTCAATGAATAAGTATACTAAGTTAGTTTTTAAGGACTCTTGAGCCAAAAATATGTTCAGTAGGTCAAATATGGACTTCTGAACAGCCATAACGTAAAAAATAAAAAATAATAATAATTTAAAAACCTTTTATGGAACTTTTGGCTAGTATTGGGAATTAGAAGGGAAGTCAATGAATATGTATAGTAATTTATTGTTTAAGGACTCTTGGGCCAAAAATATGTTCAGTAGGTCAAATATGGACTTCTGTACAGCCATAACATGTAAAAAATAAATAAATAAATAAATAAAAATAAAAAAAACCTTTTGTGGAACTTTTGGCTAATCATGGGAATCAGAAGGGAAGTCAATGAAAATGAATAGTAAGTTAGTGTTTAAGGACTCTTGGGCCAAAAATATGTTCAGATGGTCAAATATAGACTTCTGTACAGCCATAACATGTAAAAAATAAATAATAATAATAATTTAAAAACCTTTTATGGAACTTTTGGCTAGTATTGGGAACTAGAAGGGAAGTCAATGAATATGTATAGTAATTTAGTGTTTAAGGACTCTTGGGCCAAAAATATGTTCAGTAGGTCAAATATGGACTTCTGTACAGCCATAACGTAAAAACCACCTAAAAAACCTTTTGTGGAACATTTGGCTAATAATAGGAATCAGAAGGGAAGTCAATGAATATGTATAGTAAGTTAGTGTTTAAAGACTCTTGGGCCAAAAGCATGTTCATTAGGTCAAATATGGAATTCTGTACAGCCATAATATGTAAAAAATAAATAAAAAAGAACCTTAAAAAATCCTTTTGTGGAACTTTTGGCTACTAATGGGAATCAGAAGGGAAATCAATGAGTATGTATAGTAAGTTAGTGTTTAAGGACTTTTGAGCCAAAAATATATTCAGTAGGTCAAATATGGACATCTGTACAGCCATAACGTATACACAAAAAAAAGAACCTTAAAAAAGCCTTTTGTGGAACTTTTGGCTAGAAATGGGAATCAGAAGGGAAGTCAATGAGTATATATAGTAAGTTAAGTGTTTAAGGACTCTTGGGCCAAAAATATGTTCAGGAGGTCAAATATAGACATCTGTACAGCTTTAACGTAAAAAAAAAAAAAAACTTAAAAATCCTTAAAAAAACATTTTGTGGAACTTTTATCTAATAATTGGAATCAAAAGGGTGAATATGTAGAGTAAGTTAGTGTTTAAGGAGTCTTGAGCCAAAAATATGTTCGGTAGGTCAAATATGGACTTCTGTACAGCCATAACATGTAAAAATAAATAAAAAACATGAAGAAAACCTTAAAAAAAAACTTTTGTGGAACTTTTGGCTAATAATGGGAATCAGAAGGGAAGTCAATGAATATGTATAGTAAGGACTGTTGAGCTAAAAATATGTTCAGTAGGTCAAATATGGACTTCTGTACAGCCATAACATGTAAAAATAAATAAAAAACATGAAGAAAACCTTAAAAAAAAACTTTTGTGGAACTTTTGGCGACTAATGGGAATCAGAAGGTGTCAATCAATAATTATAGTAATTTAGTGTTTAAGGACTCTTGGGCCAAAAGTATGTTCATTAGGTCAAATATGGAAATCTGTACAGCCATAACTGTAAAAAAAATAAAATAATTAAAAACCTTAGAAAAACCTTTTGTGGAACTTTTGGCTACTAATGCGAATCAGAAGGTGTCAATAAATAAGTATAGTAAGTTAGTGTTTAATGAGTCTTGAGCCAAAAATATGTTCAGTAGGAACATATTAGGAACATATGGACTTCTGTACAGCCATAGCATGTAAAAAAAAAAAAAAGAAACAATAATAATAATTTAAAAACCTTTTATGGAACTTTTGGCTAATAATGGGAATCAGAAGGGAAGTCGATGAATATGTATAGTAAGTTAGTGTTTAAGGACGCTTGTGCCAAAAACATGTTCAGTAGGTCAAATATGGACTTCTGTACGGCCATAACATGTAAAAAGAAAAATAATAATAATAATAATTTAAAAACCTTTTATGGAACATTTGGCTAGTAATGGGAATCAGAAGGTGTCAATGAATAAGTATAGTAAGTTAGTGTTTAAGGACTCTTGGGCCAAAAATATGTTCAGAAGGTCAAATATAAAATTCTGTACAGCTTTAACGTAAAAAAAAACAAAAACTTAAAAAACCTTAAAAAAACCTTTTGTGGAACTTTTGGCTTCTAATGGGAATCAGAAGGTAAGACAATTAAAATGTATAGTAAGTTAGTGTTTAAGGACTCTTGGGCCAACAGTATATTGATTAGGTCAGATATGGACAACTGTACAGCCATAACATGTAAAAACAAATAAAAAAAACCTTAAAAAAATCTTTAGTGGAACATTTGGCTAATAATGGGAATCAGAAAGGGTCAATGAATAAGTATAGTAAGTTAGTGTTTAAGGACTCTTGGGCCAAAAATATGTTCAGAAGGTCAAATATGGACATTTGTACAGCGATAACTGTAAAAAAAAAAAATTAAAAACCTTTAGTGGAACTTTTGGCTAGAAATGGAAATTAGAAGGGAAGTCAATCAGTATGTATAGTAAGATAGTGTTTAAAGACTCTTGGGCCAAAAATATGTTCAATAGGTCAAATATGGACTTCTGTACAGCCTTAACGTGAAAAAAATAATAATAAAAAAGTACAAAAACCGCAAAAAAAAACTTTTGTGGAACATTTGGCTAGTAATGGGAATCAGAAGGTGTCAATGAATAAGTATACTGAGTTAGTATTTAATGTCTCTTGGGCCAAAAATATGTTCAATAGGTCAAATATGGACAGCCATAACGTGAAAAAAAAAATAATAGTAAAAACGTACAAAAACCTTCAAAAAAACTTTTGTGGAACATTTGGCCACTAATGGGAATCAGAAGGTGTCAATTAATAAGTAAAGTAAGTTAGTGTTTAAGGAATCTTGAGCCAAAAATCTGTTCAGTAGGTCAAATATGGACATCTGTACAGCCATAACTGTAAAAAAACAAAAACAAATAAAAAACCTTTCGTGGAACTTTTGGCTAATAATGGGAATCAGAAGGGACGTCAATGAATATGTATAGTAAGTTAGTGTTTAAGGACTCTTGGGCCAAAAGTATGTTCATTAGGTCAAATATGGAAATCTGTACAGCCATAACTGTAAAAAAAATAAAATAATTAAAAACCTTAGAAAAACCTTTTGTGGAACTTTTGGCTACTAATGCGAATCAGAAGGTGTCAATCAATAATTATAGTAAGTTAGTGTTTAAGGACTCTTGGGCCAAAAGTATGTTCATTAGGTCAAATATGGAAATCTGTACAGCCATAACTGTAAAAAAAATAAAATAATTAAAAACCTTAGAAAAACCTTTTGTGGAACTTTTGGCTACTAATGCGAATCAGAAGGTGTCAATAAATAAGTATAGTAAGTTAGCGTTTAATGAGTCTTGAGCCAAAAATATGTTCAGTAGGAACATATTAGGAACATATGGACTTCTGTACAGCCATAGCATGTAAAAAAAAAAAAAAGAAACAATAATAATAATTTAAAAACCTTTTATGGAACTTTTGGCTAATAATGGGAATCAGAAGGGAAGTCGATGAATATGTATAGTAAGTTAGTGTTTAAGGACGCTTGTGCCAAAAACATGTTCAGTAGGTCAAATATGGACTTCTGTACGGCCATAACATGTAAAAAGAAAAATAATAATAATAATAATTTAAAAACCTTTTATGGAACATTTGGCTAGTAATGGGAATCAGAAGGTGTCAATGAATAAGTATAGTAAGTTAGTGTTTAAGGACTCTTGGGCCAAAAATATGTTCAGAAGGTCAAATATAAAATTCTGTACAGCAATAACGTGAAAAAAAAAATAATAGTAAAAACGTACAAAAACCTTCAAAAAACTTTTGTGGAACATTTGGCCACTAATGGGAATCAGAAGGTGTCAATTAATAAGTAAAGTAAGTTAGTGTTTAAGGAATCTTGAGCCAAAAATCTGTTCAGTAGGTCAAATATGGACATCTGTACAGCCATAACTGTAAAAAAACAAAAACAAATAAAAAACCTTTCGTGGAACTTTTGGCTAATAGTGGGAATCAGAAGGGACGTCAATGAATATGTATAGTAAGTTAGTGTTTAAGGACTCTTGGGCCAAAAGTATGTTCATTAGGTCAAATATGGACTTCTGTACAGCCATAAAACAAAAAAAAACAAAGGAAACCTTAAAAAACCATTTTGTGGAACATTTGGCTAATAATGGGAATCAGAAGGGGTCAATGAATATGTATAGTAAGTTAGTGTTTAAAGACTCTT
>JBBBJY010000052.1:10000-15000 GCA_039654625.1 Rhinogobio ventralis | reverse complement strand
GTATTGTTATTTTTCGTCACTACCTCTCCGTGTCGGAAATGGGTAATTTGCGCGCCTGCTGCCTTCCTTGGATGTGGTAGCCGTTTCTCAGGCTCCCTCTCCGGAATCGAACCCTGATTCCCCGTTACCCGTGGTCACCATGGTAGGCGCCGAATGTACCATCGAAAGTTGATAGGGCAGACATTCGAATGAGTCGTCGCCAGCCGCGGAGGGCGCGCGATCGGCCCGAGGTTATCTAGAGTCACCAAAGCGGCCGGGGGACCGGGCGGCCGAGACCGCCCGGCCGCACCCGGATGGGTTTTGGATCTGATAAATGCACGCGTCCCCGACCCCCGGAGGGGCCGGGTCGGCGCTCGTTTGCATGTATTAGCTCTGGAATTGCCACAGTTATCCAAGTAGCGGTTGGAGCGATCAAAGGAACCATAACTGATTTAATGAGCCATTCGCAGTTTCGCTGTACCGACCGTGTGCACTTAGACCTGCATGGCTTAATCTTTGAGACAAGCATATGCTACTGGCAGGATCAACCAGGTAGCCCCCGGGACGGAGAACCGCGACGCGCCGGCTTCCTACACACGGGTCTCGCTCCGCTCACGCCCGAGGGCGAGAGACGGCGCGGCCGCTCATAGGGCGCGTGCGGAACCCTCCTCTGGTGGGGTAGAGTGGGTTGGCCGCTGGATCGAGGCCGTAACCGGGAAAGGGTGCTTTCTTTGCGGGGGCGCGGGCAGAGGTCCGCTCTCCACCGGGGGGGGGCGTGCTGCCCCCCACCCCGGCGTCCGAGCCTCCCTCGGCGCGCACGCCGACGCAGCTCCGAACCTTCGTTTCTGACAGACCGTCTGAGTCTCCCGTGGTCGACGCTCGCCCCGGTGTCCACCGGAGGGCCGGGGGCGGCGTCTGATATTCGATGCGCTGAGCGGGGAGGTACACTTTGCCCATAGCGGTTCTCGTCGAACCGGGCAATGGCCTGCCCCTGGCGCATCTCAAGTTCCATTCGACCAGATAGAAAATAACAAACTGCGGAACCCCCCCCAAAAAAATAAAAAAGGGGCCCGGCGGCGGGGGTGCGCGTCCGCCGGGCCTCAACACGGTCCGTGTTTTATTCGACTTCGGGTTGTCGAGTCGTGCCTCCCTCGACAAAACCCGGACGGCCCATTTTGAGTCCGTCTTTGCTCGCGACCGGCCTCCAGAGGGCCCGCCGTTCCGACCGTGGCCAGGACCGAGGCACCCTCCCCGGTCGCAGGCCGGGGAGGTCCGTCAGCTTGGAGCTTTTTGCCGAGTTCGGCTTTCGGACTCTGTCCGTTTTTAAGGAGGCTTTTTTTTCCCTCCAGGGGCGCCTGTGCAGTGAATTTTTGACCCGGACGGTACGTCCTCCCCGGGGGAGGAACCTGACCTGCTCCGTATTCGGCAGGTCGTTCCTGGAAGTCTCTAGCCCAACCCACCGCGCACCTCTTTTTTATTTCCGGGCTTTCAGAACGCCATTCCCTCGGTCTGGTTCTCGGGTGCGCGTCTCGCCGTCGAGTTTCGTGCCCTCCTCGACAAAACCCGGACGGCCCATTTTGAGTCCGTCTTTGCTCGCGACCGGCCTCCGGAGGGCCCGCCGTTCCGACCGTGGCCGGGACCGAGGCACCCTCCCCGGTCGCAGGCCGGGGAGGTCCGTCAGCTTGGAGCTTTTTGCCGAGTTCGGCTTTCGGACTCTGTCCGTTTTTAAGGAGGCTTTTTTTCCCTCCAGGGGCGCCTGTGCAGTGAATTTTTGCCCCGGACGGTACGTCCTCCCCGGGGGGAGGTGCCTGACCTGCTCCGTATTCGGCAGGTCGTTCCTGGAAGTCTCTAGCCCAACCCACCGCGCACCTCTTTTTTTTTGTTTTTTTTTACGGGCCTTCGGAACGCCATTACCTCGTTCCGGTTCTCGGGTGCGCGTTTGGACGTCGAGTTTCGTGCCCTCCTCGACAAAACCCGTGCGGGTCATTTTGAGTCCGTCTTTGCTCGCATCCACCCTCCGAAGAGGGCCCACCGATCTGACCGTGCCCAGGGCACGAGGCACCCTTCCTGGGCTGGCCAGTGAGGTCTGAGAGCATGGAGCTCCCGGGCGTGTTTGGATTTTGAGGGCTCACTCTGGTGGGCTTGGGGGACTGCCTCCAACACCCTGGAGGACTTCCATCCATCCAGGGGGCCCATCCACCCTCTCTGAACGCCTGGGGTGGCCTCTGCTGGGCTTGGTTCACTGCCTCCAACACCCTGGTTCTCCGGTCCGTCTTTTGACAACAAGTGCTTTTCTCCCTCTTTTGACATAACCCGTGCGGGTCATTTTGAGTCCGTCTTTGCTCGCATCCACCCTCCGAAGAGGGCCCACCGATCTGACCGTGCCCAGGGCACGAGGCACCCTTCCTGGGCTGGCCAGTGAGGTCTGAGAGCATGGAGCTCCCGGGCGTGTTTGGATTTTGAGGGCTCACTCTGGTGGGCTTGGGTGACTGCC
The DNA here is from genome assembly GCA_039654625.1 of Rhinogobio ventralis. Lineage (NCBI taxonomy): Eukaryota > Metazoa > Chordata > Actinopteri > Cypriniformes > Gobionidae > Rhinogobio > Rhinogobio ventralis. Next base: position 12,527 of record JBBBJY010000052.1, on the reverse strand, counting down.
TCCAACACCCTGGAGGACTTCCATCCATCCAGGGGGCCCATCCACCCTCTCTGACCGCCTGGGGTGGCCTCTGCTGGGCTTGGTTCACTGCCTCCAACACCCTGGTTCTCCGGTCCGTCTTTTGACAACAAGTGCTTTTCTCCCTCTTTTGACATAACCCGTGCGGCCCATTTTGAGTCCGTCTTTGCTCGCATCCACCCTCCGAAGAGGGCCCACCGATCTGACCGTGCCCAGGGCACGAGGCACCCTTCCTGGGCTGGCCAGTGAGGTCTGAGAGCATGGAGCTCCCGGGCGTGTTTGGATTTTGAGGGCTCACTCTGGTGGGCTTGGGTGACTGCCTCCAACACCCTGGAGGACTTCCATCCATCCAGGGGGCCGATCCACCTTCTCTGACCGCCTGGGGTGGCCTCTGCTGGGCTTGGTTCACTGCCTCCAACACCCTGGTTCTCCGGTCCGTCTTTTGACAACAAGTGCTTTTCTCCCTCTTTTGACATAACCCGTGCGGCCCATTTTGAGTCCGTCTTTGCTCGCATCCACCCTCCGAAGAGGGCCCACCGATCTGACCCTGCCCAGGGCACGAGGCACCCTTCCTGGGCTGGCCAGTGAGGTCTGAGAGCATGGAGCTCCCGGGCGTGTTTGGATTTTGAGGGCTCACTCTGGTGGGCTTGGGTGACTGCCTCCAACACCCTGGAGGACTTCCATCCATCCAGGGGGCCGATCCACCTTCTCTGACCGCCTGGGGTGGCCTCTGCTGGGCTTGGTTCACTGCCTCCAACACCCTGGTTCTCCGGTCCGTCTTTTGACAACAAGTGCTTTTCTCCCTCTTTTGACATAACCCGTGCGGGTCATTTTGAGTCCGTCTTTGCTCGCATCCACCCTCCGAAGAGGGCCCACCGATCTGACCCTGCCCAGGGCACGAGGCACCCTTCCTGGGCTGGCCAGTGAGGTCTGAGAGCATGGAGCTCCCGGGCGTGTTTGGATTTTGAGGGCTCACTCTGGTGGGCTTGGGTGACTGCCTCCAACACCCTGGAGGACTTCCATCCATCCAGGGGGCCCATCCACCCTCTCTGACCGCCTGGGGTGGCCTCTGCTGGGCTTGGTTCACTGCCTCCAACACCCTGGTTCTCCGGTCCGTCTTTTGACAACAACTGCTTTTCTCCCTCTTTTGACATAACCCGTGCGGCCCATTTTGAGTCCGTCTTTGCTCGCATCCACCCTCCGAAGAGGGCCCACCGATCTGACCGTGCCCAGGGCACGAGGCACCCTTCCTGGGCTGGCCAGTGAGGTCTGAGAGCATGGAGCTCCCGGGCGTGTTTGGATTTTGAGGGCTCACTCTGGTGGGCTTGGGTGACTGCCTCCAACACCCTGGAGGACTTCCATCCATCCAGGGGGCCGATCCACCTTCTCTGACCGCCTGGGGTGGCCTCTGCTGGGCTTGGTTCACTGCCTCCAACACCCTGGTTCTCCGGTCCGTCTTTTGACAACAAGTGCTTTTCTCCCTCTTTTGACATAACCCGTGCGGGTCATTTTGAGTCCGTCTTTGCTCGCATCCACCCTCCGAAGAGGGCCCACCGATCTGACCGTGCCCAGGGCACGAGGCACCCTTCCTGGGCTGGCCAGTGAGGTCTGAGAGCATGGAGCTCCCGGGCGTGTTTGGATTTTGAGGGCTCACTCTGGTGGGCTTGGGTGACTGCCTCCAACACCCTGGAGGACTTCCATCCATCCAGGGGGCCCATCCACCCTCTCTGACCGCCTGGGGTGGCCTCTGCTGGGCTTGGTTCACTGCCTCCAACACCCTGGTTCTCCGGTCCGTCTTTTGACAACAACTGCTTTTCTCCCTCTTTTGACATAACCCGTGCGGCCCATTTTGAGTCCGTCTTTGCTCGCATCCACCCTCCGAAGAGGGCCCACCGATCTGACCGTGCCCAGGGCACGAGGCACCCTTCCTGGGCTGGCCAGTGAGGTCTGAGAGCATGGAGCTCCCGGGCGTGTTTGGATTTTGAGGGCTCACTCTGGTGGGCTTGGGTGACTGCCTCCAACACCCTGGAGGACTTCCATCCATCCAGGGGGCCGATCCACCCTCTCTGACCGCCTGGGGTGGCCTCTGCTGGGCTTGGTTCACTGCCTCCAACACCCTGGTTCTCCGGTCCGTCTTTTGACAACAAGTGCTTTTCTCCCTCTTTTGACATAACCCGTGCGGGTCATTTTGAGTCCGTCTTTGCTCGCATCCACCCTCCGAAGAGGGCCCACCGATCTGACCGTGCCCAGGGCACGAGGCACCCTTCCTGGGCTGGCCAGTGAGGTCTGAGAGCATGGAGCTCCCGGGCGTGTTTGGATTTTGAGGGCTCACTCTGGTGGGCTTGGGTGACTGCCTCCAACACCCTGGAGGACTTCCATCCATCCAGGGGGCCCATCCACCCTCTCTGACCGCCTGGGGTGGCCTCTGCTGGGCTTGGTTCACTGCCTCCAACACCCTGGTTCTCCGGTCCGTCTTTTGACAACAAGTGCTTTTCTCCCTCTTTTGACA
>JBBBJY010000051.1:0-27559 GCA_039654625.1 Rhinogobio ventralis | reverse complement strand
CATAGATCTGAATATAATGCCATAGATCTGAATATAATGCCACAGATCTGAATATAATGCCATAGATCTGAATATAATGCCATAGATCTGAATATAATGCCATAGATCTTAATATAATGCCATAGATCTAAATATAATGCCAAAGATCTGAATATAATGCCAAAGATCTGAATATAATGCCATAGATCTGAATATAATGCCATAGATCTGAATATAATGCCATAGATCTGAATATAATGCCATAGATCTAAATATAATGCCATAGATCTGAATATAATGCCACAGATCTGAATATAATGCCATAGATCTGAATATAATGCCATAGATCTGAATATAATGCCATAGATCTGAATATAATGCCATAGATCTGAATATAATGCCATAGATCTGAATATAATGCCACAGATCTGAATATAATGCCATAGATCTGAATATAATGCCATAGATCTGAATATAATGCCATAGATCTGAATATAATGCCATAGATCTGAATATAATGCCATAGAGCTGAATATAATGCCATAGATCTGAATATAATGCCATAGATCTGAATATAATGCCATAGATCTGAATATAATGCCATAGATCTTAATATAATGCCATAGATCTAAATATAATGCCATAGATCTGAATATAATGCCATAGATCTGAATATAATGCCATAGATCTGAATATAATGCCATAGATCTGAATATAATGCCATAGATCTGAATATAATGCCACAGATCTGAATATAATGCCATAGATCTGAATATAATGCCATAGATCTGAATATAATGCCATAGATCTTAATATAATGCCATAGATCTAAATATAATGCCAAAGATCTGAATATAATGCCAAAGATCTGAATATAATGCCATAGATCTGAATATAATGCCATAGATCTGAATATAATGCCATAGATCTGAATATAATGCCATAGATCTGAATATAATGCTATAGATCTGAATATAATGCCATAGATCTTAATATAATGCCATAGATCTAAATATAATGCCAAAGATCTGAATATAATGCCATAGATCTGAATATAATGCCATAGATCTGAATATAATGCCATAGAGCTGAATATAATGCCACAGATCTGAATATAATGCCATAGATCTAAATATAATGCCACAGATCTGAATATAATGCCACAGATCTGAATATAATGCCATAGATCTAAATATAATGCCATAGATCTTAATATAATGCCATAGATCTAAATATAATGCCAAAGATCTGAATATAATGCCATAGATCTGAATATAACGCTATAGATCTGAATATAATGCCATAGATCTAAATATAATGCCATAGATCTGAATATAATGCCAAAGATCTGAATATAATGCCAAAGATCTGAATATAATGCTATAGATCTGAATATAATGCCACAGATCTGAATATAATGCCATAGATCTGAATATAATGCCATAGATCTGAATATAATGCCATAGAGCTGAATATAATGCCACAGATCTGAATATAATGCCACAGATCTGAATATAATGCCATAGATCTAAATATAATGCCACAGATCTGAATATAATGCCACAGATCTTAATATAATGCCATAGATCTTAATATAATGCCATAGATCTTAATATAATGCCATAGATCTAAATATAATGCCAAAGATCTGAATATAATGCCATAGATCTGAATATAATGCCATAGATCTGAATATAATGCCATAGAGCTGAATATAATGCCACAGATCTGAATATAATGCCATAGATCTAAATATAATGCCACAGATCTGAATATAATGCCACAGATCTGAATATAATGCCATAGATCTAAATATAATGCCATAGATCTTAATATAATGCCATAGATCTGAATATAATGCCAAAGATCTGAATATAATGCCATAGATCTGAATATAATGCTATAGATCTGAATATAATGCCATAGATCTGAATATAATGCCATAGATCTGAATATAATGCTATAGATCTGAATATAATGCCATAGTTCTGAATATAATGCCATAGATCTGAATATAATGCCATAGATCTGAATATAATGCCATAGATCTGAATATAATGCCATAGATCTGAATATAATGCCATAGAGCTGAATATAATGCCACAGATCTGAATATAATGCCAAAGATCTGAATATAATGCCATAGATCTCAATGCCATAGATCTGAATATAATGCCATAGATCTCAATGCCATAGGTCTGAATATAATCCCATAGATCTAAATATAATGCCATAGATCTCAATGCCATAGATCTGAATATAATGCCATAGATCTCAATGCCATAGATCTGAATATAATGCCATAGATCTGAATATAATGCCATAGATCTGAATATAATGCCATAGATCTCAATGCCATAGATCTGAATATAATGCCATAGATCTCAATGCCATAGATCTGAATATAATGCCATAGATCTCAATGCCATAGATCTGAATATAATGCCATAGATCTGAATATAATGCCATAGATCTGAATATAATGCCACAGATCAGAATATAATGCTATAGATCTGAATATAATGCCATAGATCTGAATATAATGCCATAGATCTGAATATAATGCCATAGATCTGAATATAATGCCAAAGATCTGAATATAATGCTATAGATCTGAATATAATGCCATAGATCTGAATATAATGCCATAGATCTGAATATAATGCCACAGATCTGAATATAATGCCATAGATCTCAATGCCATAGATCTAAATATATTGCCATAGATCTGAATATAATGCCACAGATCAGAATATAATGCCATAGATCTGAATATAATGCCACAGATCTGAATATAATGCCACAGATCTGAATATAATGCCATAGAGCTGAATATAATGCCACAGATCTGAATATAATGCCACAGATCTGAATATAATGCCATAGAACTCAATGCCATAGATCTGAATATAATGCCATAGATGTGAATATAATGCCATAGAACTCAATGCCATAGATCTGAATAGAATGCCATAGATGTGAATATAATGCCATAGATCTCAATGCCAAAGATCTGAATATAATGCCATAGATCTGAATATAATGCCATAGATCTCAATGCCATAGATCTGAATATAATGCCATAGAACTCAATGCCATAGGTCTAAATATAATGCCATAGATCTCAATGCCATAGGTCTGAATATAATGCCATAGATCTCAATGCCATAGATCTGAATATAATGCCATAGAACTAAATATAATGCCATAGATCTCAATGCCATAGATCTGAATATAATGCCATAGATCTAAATATAATGCCATAGATCTCAATGCCATAGGTCTGAATATAATGCCATAGATCTGAATATAATGCCATAGATCTAAATATAATGCCATAGAGCTCAATGCCATAGATCTGAATATAATGCCATAGATCTAAATATAATGCCATAGATCTCAATGCCATAGGTCTGAATATAATGCCATAGATCTGAATATAATGCCATAGATCTGAATATAATGCCATAGGTCTGAATATAATGCCATAGATCTGAATATAATGCCATAGATCTGAATATAATGCCATAGATCTCAATGCCATAGATCTAAATATATTGCCATAGATCTGAATATAATGCCACAGATCAGAATATAATGCCATAGATCTGAATATAATGCCACAGATCTGAATATAATGCCACAGATCTGAATATTATGCCATAGAGCTGAATATAATGCCACAGATCTGAATATAATGCCACAGATCTGAATATAATGCCATAGAACTCAATGCCATAGATCTGAATATAATGCCATAGATGTGAATATAATGCCATAGAACTCAATGCCATAGATCTGAATAGAATGCCATAGATGTGAATATAATGCCATAGATCTCAATGCCAAAGATCTGAATATAATGCCATAGATCTGAATATAATGCCATAGAACTCAATGCCATAGATCTGAATATAATGCCATAGAACTCAATGCCATAGGTCTAAATATAATGCCATAGATCTCAATGCCATAGGTCTGAATATAATGCCATAGATCTCAATGCCATAGATCTGAATATAATGCCATAGATCTAAATATAATGCCATAGATCTCAATGCCATAGATCTGAATATAATGCCATAGATCTAAATATAATGCCATAGATCTCAATGCCATAGGTCTGAATATAATGCCATAGATCTGAATATAATGCCATAGATCTAAATATAATGCCATAGAGCTCAATGCCATAGATCTGAATATAATGCCATAGATCTAAATATAATGCCATAGATCTCAATGCCATAGGTCTGAATATAATGCCATAGATCTGAATATAATGCCATAGATCTGAATATAATGCCATAGGTCTGAATATAATGCCATAGATCTGAATATAATGCCATAGATCTTAATATAATGCCATAGATCTCAATGCCATAGATCTAAATATAATGCCATAGATATCAATGCCATAGGTCTGAATATAATGCCATAGATCTGAATATAATGCCATAGATCTGAATATAATGCCATAGATCTGAATATAATGCCAAAGATCTGAATATAATGCCATAGATCTGAATATAATGCCATAGGTCTGAATATAATGCCATAGATCTGAATATAATGCCATAGATCTTAATATAATGCCATAGATCTCAATGCCATAGATCTGAATATAATGCCATAGAACTAAATATAATGCCATAGAACTAAATATAATGCCAAAGATCTGAATATAATGCCATAGATCTCAAAATAATGCCATAGATCTCAATGCCATAGATCTGAATATAATGCCATAGAACTAAATATAATGCCATAGAACTAAATATAATGCCAAAGATCTGAATATAATGCCATAGGTCTGAATATAATGCCATAGATCTGAATATAATGCCATAGATCTTAATATAATGCCATAGATCTCAATGCCATAAATCTGAATATAATGACATAGATCTGAATATAATGCCACAGATCAGAATATAATGCTATAGATCTGAATATAATGCCATAGATCTGAATATAATGCCATAGATCTGAATATAATGCCAAAGATCTGAATATAATGCCATAGATCTCAATATAATGCCATAGAACTAAATATAATGCCACAGATCTGAATATAATGCTATAGATCTGAATATAATGCCATAGAACTAAATATAATGCCACAGATCTGAATATAATGCTATAGAACTGAATATAATGCCATAGATCTGAATATAATGCCATAGATCTAAATATAATGCCATAGATCTGAATATAATGCCAAAGATCTGAATATAATGCTATAGATCTAAATATAATGCCATAGATCTGAATATAATGCTATAGATCTGAATATAATGCCACAGATCTGAATATAATGCCATAGATCTGAATATAATGCCACAGATCAGAATATAATGCCACAGATCTGAATATAATGCTATAGATCTGAATATAATGCCATAGATCTAAATATAATGCCATAGATCTGAATATAATGCCAAAGATCTGAATATAATGCCAAAGATCTGAATATAATGCTATAGATCTGAATATAATGCCACAGATCTGAATATAATGCCATAGAGCTGAATATAATGCCACAGATCTGAATATAATGCCATAGATCTGAATATAATGCCACAGATCAGAATATAATGCCATAGATCTGAATATAATGCCACAGATCTGAATATAATGCCACAGATCTGAATATAATGCCATAGAGCTGAATATAATGCCACAGATCTGAATATAATGCCAAAGATCTGAATATAATGCCATAGAACTAAATGCCATAGATCTCAATGCCATAGGTCTGAATATAATGCCACAGATCTGAATATGATGCCATAGATGTAAATATAATGCCATAGATCTGAATATAATGCCATAGAACTCAATGCCATAGATCTGAATAGAATGCCATAGATGTGAATATAATGCCATAGATCTCAATGCCAAAGATCTGAATATAATGCCATAGATCTAAATATAATGCCATAGATCTCAATGCCATAGATCTGAATATAATGCCATAGATCTAAATATAATGCCATAGATCTCAATGCCATAGGTCTGAATATAACGCCATAGATCTGAATATAATGCCACAGATCAGAATATAATGCTATAGATCTGAATATAATGCCATAGATCTGAATATAATGCCATAGATCTGAATATAATGCCATAGATCTGAATATAATGCCAAAGATCTGAATATAATGCTATAGATCTGAATATAATGCCATAGATCTGAATATAATGCCATAGATCTGAATATAATGCCACAGATCTGAATATAATGCCATAGATCTCAATGCCATAGATCTAAATATATTGCCATATATCTGAATATAATGCCACAGATCAGAATATAATGCCATAGATCTGAATATAATGCCACAGATCTGAATATAATGCCATAGAGCTGAATATAATGCCATAGATCTGAATATAATGCCATAGATGTAAATATAATGCCATAGATCTGAATATAATGCCATAGATCTGAATATAATGCCATAGATGTAAATATAATGCCATAGATCTAAATATAATGCCATAGATCTGAATATAATGCCATAGATCTGAATATAATGCCACAGATCAGAATATAATGCCAAAGATCTGAATATAATGCCATAGATCTGAATATAATGCCATAGATCTGAATATAATGCCACAGATCTGAATATAATGCCAAAGATCTGAATATAATGCTATAGATCTGAATATAATGCCATAAATCTGAATATAATGCCACAGATCTGAATATAATGCCATAGATCTGAATATAATGCCATAGATCTGAATATAACGCCATAGATCTAAATATAATGCCATAGATCTGAATATAACGCCACAGATCTGAATATAATGCCATAGATCTGAATATAACGCCATAGATCTAAATATAATGCCACAGATCTGAATATAATGCCATAGATCTGAATATAATGCCATAGATCTGAATATAATGCCATAGATCTGAATATAATGCCATAGATCTGAATATAATGACATAGATCTGAATATAATGCCATAGATCTGAATATAATGCTATAGATCTAAATATAATGCTATAGATCTGAATATAATGCCATAGATCTGAATATAATGCCATAGATCTGAATATAACGCCATAGATCTAAATATAATGCCACAGATCTGAATATAATGCCATAGATCTGAATATAATGCCATAGATCTGAATATAATGCCATAGATCTGAATATAATGCCATAGATCTGAATATAATGCCACAGATCTGAATATAATGCTATAGATCTGAATATAATGCCATAAATCTGAATATAATGCCATAGATCTGAATATAATGCTATAGATCTGAATATAATGCCATAAATCTGAATATAATGCCACAGATCTGAATATAATGCTATAGATCTGAATATAATGCCATAAATCTGAATATAATGCCACAGATCTGAATATAATGCCATAGATCTGAATATAATGCCATAGATCTGAATATAACGCCATAGATCTAAATATAATGCCATAGATCTGAATATAACGCTATAGATCTGAATATAATGCCATAGATCTAAATATAATGCCATAGATCTGAATATAATGCCAAAGATCTGAATATAATGCTATAGATCTGAATATAATGCCAAAGATCTGAATATAATGCTATAGATCTGAATATAATGCCACAGATCAGAATATAATGCCATAGATCTGAATATAATGCCAAAGATCTGAATATAATGCCAAAGATCTGAATATAATGCTATAGATCTGAATATAATGCCACAGATCTGAATATAATGCCATAGATCTGAATATAATGCCATAGATCTGAATATAATGCCATAGAGCTGAATATAATGCCACAGATCTGAATATAATGCCACAGATCTGAATATAATGCCACAGATCTGAATATAATGCCACAGATCTTAATATAATGCCATAGATCTTAATATAATGCCATAGATCTTAATATAATGCCATAGATCTAAATATAATGCCAAAGATCTGAATATAATGCCATAGATCTGAATATAATGCCATAGATCTGAATATAATGCCATAGAGCTGAATATAATGCCACAGATCTGAATATAATGCCATAGATCTAAATATAATGCCACAGATCTGAATATAATGCCACAGATCTGAATATAATGCCATAGATCTAAATATAATGCCATAGATCTTAATATAATGCCATAGATCTAAATATAATGCCAAAGATCTGAATATAATGCCATAGATCTGAATATAATGCTATAGATCTGAATATAATGCCATAGATCTGAATATAATGCCATAGATCTGAATATAATGCTATAGATCTGAATATAATGCCATAGATCTAAATATAATGCCATAGATCTAAATATAATGCCAAAGATCTGAATATAATGCCATAGATCTGAATATAATGCCATAGATCTGAATATAATGCCATAGAGCTGAATATAATGCCATAGATCTAAATATAATGCCAAAGATCTGAATATAATGCCATAGATCTGAATATAATGCCATAGATCTGAATATAATGCCATAGATCTGAATATAATGCCATAGATCTGAATATAATGCCATAGAGCTGAATATAATGCCATAGATCTAAATATAATGCCAAAGATCTGAATATAATGCCATAGATCTTAATATAATGCCATAGATCTGAATATAATGCCAAAGATCTGAATATAATGCCATAGATCTGAATATAATGCCATAGATCTGAATATAATGCCATAGATCTGAATATAATGCCATAGATCTGAATATAATGCTATAGATCTGAATATAATGCCATAGATCTTAATATAATGCCATAGATCTAAATATAATGCCAAAGATCTGAATATAATGCCATAGATCTGAATATAATGCCATAGATCTGAATATAATGCCATAGAGCTGAATATAATGCCACAGATCTGAATATAATGCCATAGATCTAAATATAATGCCACAGATCTGAATATAATGCCACAGATCTGAATATAATGCCATAGATCTAAATATAATGCCATAGATCTTAATATAATGCCATAGATCTAAATATAATGCCAAAGATCTGAATATAATGCCATAGATCTGAATATAACGCTATAGATCTGAATATAATGCCATAGATCTAAATATAATGCCATAGATCTGAATATAATGCCAAAGATCTGAATATAATGCCAAAGATCTGAATATAATGCTATAGATCTGAATATAATGCCACAGATCTGAATATAATGCCATAGATCTGAATATAATGCCATAGATCTGAATATAATGCCATAGAGCTGAATATAATGCCACAGATCTGAATATAATGCCACAGATCTGAATATAATGCCATAGATCTAAATATAATGCCACAGATCTGAATATAATGCCACAGATCTTAATATAATGCCATAGATCTTAATATAATGCCATAGATCTTAATATAATGCCATAGATCTGAATATAATGCCATAGATCTGAATATAATGCCATAGAGCTGAATATAATGCCACAGATCTGAATATAATGCCATAGATCTAAATATAATGCCACAGATCTGAATATAATGCCACAGATCTGAATATAATGCCATAGATCTAAATATAATGCCATAGATCTTAATATAATGCCATAGATCTGAATATAATGCCAAAGATCTGAATATAATGCCATAGATCTGAATATAATGCTATAGATCTGAATATAATGCCATAGATCTGAATATAATGCCATAGATCTGAATATAATGCTATAGATCTGAATATAATGCCATAGTTCTGAATATAATGCCATAGATCTGAATATAATGCCATAGATCTGAATATAATGCCATAGATCTGAATATAATGCCATAGGTCTGAATATAATCCCATAGATCTAAATATAATGCCATAGATCTCAATGCCATAGATCTGAATATAATGCCATAGATCTCAATGCCATAGATCTGAATATAATGCCATAGATCTGAATATAATGCCATAGATCTGAATATAATGCCATAGATCTCAATGCCATAGATCTGAATATAATGCCATAGATCTCAATGCCATAGATCTGAATATAATGCCATAGATCTCAATGCCATAGATCTGAATATAATGCCATAGATCTGAATATAATGCCATAGATCTGAATATAATGCCACAGATCAGAATATAATGCTATAGATCTGAATATAATGCCATAGATCTGAATATAATGCCATAGATCTGAATATAATGCCATAGATCTGAATATAATGCCAAAGATCTGAATATAATGCTATAGATCTGAATATAATGCCATAGATCTGAATATAATGCCATAGATCTGAATATAATGCCACAGATCTGAATATAATGCCATAGATCTCAATGCCATAGATCTAAATATATTGCCATAGATCTGAATATAATGCCACAGATCAGAATATAATGCCATAGATCTGAATATAATGCCACAGATCTGAATATAATGCCACAGATCTGAATATAATGCCATAGAGCTGAATATAATGCCACAGATCTGAATATAATGCCACAGATCTGAATATAATGCCATAGAACTCAATGCCATAGATCTGAATATAATGCCATAGATGTGAATATAATGCCATAGAACTCAATGCCATAGATCTGAATAGAATGCCATAGATGTGAATATAATGCCATAGATCTCAATGCCAAAGATCTGAATATAATGCCATAGATCTGAATATAATGCCATAGATCTCAATGCCATAGATCTGAATATAATGCCATAGAACTCAATGCCATAGGTCTAAATATAATGCCATAGATCTCAATGCCATAGGTCTGAATATAATGCCATAGATCTCAATGCCATAGATCTGAATATAATGCCATAGATCTAAATATAATGCCATAGATCTCAATGCCATAGATCTGAATATAATGCCATAGATCTAAATATAATGCCATAGATCTCAATGCCATAGGTCTGAATATAATGCCATAGATCTGAATATAATGCCATAGATCTAAATATAATGCCATAGAGCTCAATGCCATAGATCTGAATATAATGCCATAGATCTAAATATAATGCCATAGATCTCAATGCCATAGGTCTGAATATAATGCCATAGATCTGAATATAATGCCATAGATCTGAATATAATGCCATAGGTCTGAATATAATGCCATAGATCTGAATATAATGCCATAGATCTGAATATAATGCCATAGATCTCAATGCCATAGATCTAAATATATTGCCATAGATCTGAATATAATGCCACAGATCAGAATATAATGCCATAGATCTGAATATAATGCCACAGATCTGAATATAATGCCACAGATCTGAATATTATGCCATAGAGCTGAATATAATGCCACAGATCTGAATATAATGCCACAGATCTGAATATAATGCCATAGAACTCAATGCCATAGATCTGAATATAATGCCATAGATGTGAATATAATGCCATAGAACTCAATGCCATAGATCTGAATAGAATGCCATAGATGTGAATATAATGCCATAGATCTCAATGCCAAAGATCTGAATATAATGCCATAGATCTGAATATAATGCCATAGATCTCAATGCCATAGATCTGAATATAATGCCATAGAACTCAATGCCATAGGTCTAAATATAATGCCATAGATCTCAATGCCATAGGTCTGAATATAATGCCATAGATCTCAATGCCATAGATCTGAATATAATGCCATAGATCTAAATATAATGCCATAGATCTCAATGCCATAGATCTGAATATAATGCCATAGATCTAAATATAATGCCATAGATCTCAATGCCATAGGTCTGAATATAATGCCATAGATCTGAATATAATGCCATAGATCTAAATATAATGCCATAGAGCTCAATGCCATAGATCTGAATATAATGCCATAGATCTAAATATAATGCCATAGATCTCAATGCCATAGGTCTGAATATAATGCCATAGATCTGAATATAATGCCATAGATCTGAATATAATGCCATAGGTCTGAATATAATGCCATAGATCTGAATATAATGCCATAGATCTTAATATAATGCCATAGATCTCAATGCCATAGATCTAAATATAATGCCATAGATATCAATGCCATAGGTCTGAATATAATGCCATAGATCTGAATATAATGCCATAGATCTGAATATAATGCCATAGATCTGAATATAATGCCAAAGATCTGAATATAATGCCATAGATCTGAATATAATGCCATAGGTCTGAATATAATGCCATAGATCTGAATATAATGCCATAGATCTTAATATAATGCCATAGATCTCAATGCCATAGATCTGAATATAATGCCATAGAACTAAATATAATGCCATAGAACTAAATATAATGCCAAAGATCTGAATATAATGCCATAGATCTCAAAATAATGCCATAGATCTCAATGCCATAGATCTGAATATAATGCCATAGAACTAAATATAATGCCATAGAACTAAATATAATGCCAAAGATCTGAATATAATGCCATAGGTCTGAATATAATGCCATAGATCTGAATATAATGCCATAGATCTTAATATAATGCCATAGATCTCAATGCCATAAATCTGAATATAATGACATAGATCTGAATATAATGCCACAGATCAGAATATAATGCCATAGATCTGAATATAATGCCATAGATCTGAATATAATGCCAAAGATCTGAATATAATGCCATAGATCTCAATATAATGCCATAGAACTAAATATAATGCCACAGATCTGAATATAATGCTATAGATCTGAATATAATGCCATAGAACTAAATATAATGCCACAGATCTGAATATAATGCTATAGAACTGAATATAATGCCATAGATCTGAATATAATGCCATAGATCTAAATATAATGCCATAGATCTGAATATAATGCCAAAGATCTGAATATAATGCTATAGATCTAAATATAATGCCATAGATCTGAATATAATGCTATAGATCTGAATATAATGCCACAGATCTGAATATAATGCCATAGATCTGAATATAATGCCACAGATCAGAATATAATGCCACAGATCTGAATATAATGCTATAGATCTGAATATAATGCCATAGATCTAAATATAATGCCATAGATCTGAATATAATGCCAAAGATCTGAATATAATGCCAAAGATCTGAATATAATGCTATAGATCTGAATATAATGCCACAGATCTGAATATAATGCCATAGAGCTGAATATAATGCCACAGATCTGAATATAATGCCATAGATCTGAATATAATGCCACAGATCAGAATATAATGCCATAGATCTGAATATAATGCCACAGATCAGAATATAATGCTATAGATCTGAATATAATGCCATAGATCTGAATATAATGCCACAGATCTGAATATAATGCCACAGATCTGAATATAATGCCACAGATCTGAATATAATGCCACAGATCTCAATATAATGCCATAGAACTAAATATAATGCCACAGATCTGAATATAATGCCATAGATCTAAATATAATGCCATAGATCTGAATATAATGCCATAGATCTGAATATAATGCCATAGATCTAAATATAATGCCATAGATCTGAATATAATGCCAAAGATCTTAATATAATGCTATAGATCTAAATATAATGCCATAGATCTGAATATAATGCTATAGATCTGAATATAATGCCACAGATCTGAATATAATGCCATAGATCTGAATATAATGCCACAGATCAGAATATAATGCCATAGATCTGAATATAATGCCACAGATCTGAATATAATGCCACAGATCTGAATATAATGCCATAGAGCTGAATATAATGCCACAGATCTGAATATAATGCCATAGATCTGAATATAATGCCAAAGATCTGAATATAATGCTATAGATCTGAATATAATGCCACAGATCTGAATATAATGCCATAGAGCTGAATATAATGCCACAGATCTGAATATAATGCCATAGATCTGAATATAATGCCACAGATCAGAATATAATGCCATAGATCTGAATATAATGCCACAGATCAGAATATAATGCTATAGATCTGAATATAATGCCATAGATCTGAATATAATGCTATAGATCTGAATATAATGCCACAGATCTGAATATAATGCCACAGATCTGAATATAATGCCACAGATCTGAATATAATGCTATAGATCTGAATATAATGCCATAGATCTGAATATAATGCCATAGATCTGAATATAATGCCACAGATCTGAATATAATGCCACAGATCTGAATATAATGCCATAGATCTGAATATAATGCCAAAGATCTGAATATAATGCCATAGATCTAAATATAATGCCATAGATCTGAATATAATGCCACAGATCTGAATATAATGCCACAGATCTGAATATAATGCCATAGATCTGAATATAATGCCAAAGATCTGAATATAATGCTATAGATCTGAATATAATGCCACAGATCTGAATATAATGCCACAGATCTGAATATAATGCCACAGATCTGAATATAATGCCATAGATCTGAATATAATGCCATAGATCTGAATATAATGCCACAGATCTGAATATAATGCCATAGATCTGAATATAATGCCAAAGATCTGAATATAATGCTATAGATCTGAATATAATGCCACAGATCTGAATATAATGCCACAGATCTGAATATAATGCCATAGATCTAAATATAATGCCATAGATCTGAATATAATGCCATAGATGTGAATATAATGCCACAGATCTGAATATAATGCCACAGATCTGAATATAATGCCACAGATCTGAATATAATGCCACAGATCTGAATATAATGCCACAGATCTGAATATAATGCCATAGATCTAAATATAATGCCATAGATCTGAATATAATGCCACAGATCTGAATATAATGCCACAGATCTGAATATAATGCCATAGATCTGAATATAATGCCAAAGATCTGAATATAATGCTATAGATCTGAATATAATGCCACAGATCTGAATATAATGCCATAGAGCTGAATATAATGCCACAGATCTGAATATAATGCCATAGATCTGAATATAATGCCACAGATCAGAATATAATGCCATAGATCTGAATATAATGCCACAGATCAGAATATAATGCTATAGATCTGAATATAATGCCATAGATCTGAATATAATGCCACAGATCTGAATATAATGCCACAGATCTGAATATAATGCCACAGATCTGAATATAATGCCATAGATCTAAATATAATGCCATAGATCTGAATATAATGCCATAGATCTGAACATAATGCCATAGATCTAAATATAATGCCATAGATCTGAATATAATGCCAAAGATCTTAATATAATGCTATAGATCTAAATATAATGCCATAGATCTGAATATAATGCTATAGATCTGAATATAATGCCACAGATCTGAATATAATGCCATAGATCTGAATATAATGCCACAGATCAGAATATAATGCCATAGATCTGAATATAATGCCACAGATCTGAATATAATGCCACAGATCTGAATATAATGCCATAGAGCTGAATATAATGCCACAGATCTGAATATAATGCCATAGATCTAAATATAATGCCATAGATCTGAATATAATGCCACAGATCAGAATATAATGCCAAAGATCTGAATATAATGCCATAGAACTAAATGCCATAGATCTCAATGCCATAGGTCTGAATATAATGCCACAGATCTGAATATGATGCCATAGATCTGAATATAATGCCATAGAACTCAATGCCATAGATCTGAATAGAATGCCATAGATGTGAATATAATGCCATAGATCTCAATGCCAAAGATCTGAATATAATGCCATAGATCTAAATATAATGCCATAGATCTCAATGCCATAGATCTGAATATAATGCCATAGATCTAAATATAATGCCATAGATCTCAATGCCATAGGTCTGAATATAACGCCATAGATCTGAATATAATGCCACAGATCAGAATATAATGCTATAGATCTGAATATAATGCCATAGATCTGAATATAATGCCATAGATCTGAATATAATGCCATAGATCTGAATATAATGCCAAAGATCTGAATATAATGCTATAGATCTGAATATAATGCCATAGATCTGAATATAATGCCATAGATCTGAATATAATGCCACAGATCTCAATGCCATAGATCTAAATATATTGCCATATATCTGAATATAATGCCACAGATCAGAATATAATGCCATAGATCTGAATATAATGCCACAGATCTGAATATAATGCCATAGAGCTGAATATAATGCCATAGATCTGAATATAATGCCATAGATGTAAATATAATGCCATAGATCTGAATATAATGCCATAGATCTGAATATAATGCCATAGATGTAAATATAATGCCATAGATCTAAATATAATGCCATAGATCTGAATATAATGCCATAGATCTGAATATAATGCCACAGATCAGAATATAATGCCAAAGATCTGAATATAATGCCATAGATCTGAATATAATGCCATAGATCTGAATATAATGCCACAGATCTGAATATAATGCCAAAGATCTGAATATAATGCTATAGATCTGAATATAATGCCATAGATCTGAATATAATGCCATAGATCTGAATATAATGCCACAGATCTGAATATAATGCCATAGATCTGAATATAATGCCACAGATCTGAATATAATGCCATAGATCTGAATATAATGCCATAGATCTGAATATAATGCCATAGATCTGAATATAACGCCATAGATCTAAATATAATGCCACAGATCTGAATATAATGCCATAGATCTGAATATAATGCCATAGATCTGAATATAATGCCATAGATCTGAATATAATGCCATAGATCTGAATATAATGCCACAGATCTGAATATAATGCTATAGATCTGAATATAATGCCATAAATCTGAATATAATGCCATAGATCTGAATATAATGCTATAGATCTGAATATAATGCCATAAATCTGAATATAATGCCACAGATCTGAATATAATGCTATAGATCTGAATATAATGCCATAAATCTGAATATAATGCCACAGATCTGAATATAATGCCATAGATCTGAATATAACGCCATAGATCTAAATATAATGCCATAGATCTGAATATAACGCTATAGATCTAAATATAATGCCATAGATCTGAATATAATGCCAAAGATCTGAATATAATGCCAAAGATCTGAATATAATGCTATAGATCTGAATATAATGCCACAGATCAGAATATAATGCCAAAGATCTGAATATAATGCCAAAGATCTGAATATAATGCTATAGATCTGAATATAATGCCATAGATCTGAATATAATGCCATAGATCTGAATATAATGCCACAGATCTGAATATAATGCCAAAGATCTGAATATAATGCCAAAGATCTGAATATAATGCCATAGATCTGAATATAATGCCACAGATCTGAATATAATGCCAAAGATCTGAATATAATGCCAAAGATCTGAATATAATGCCATAGATCTGAATATAATGCCAAAGATCTGAATATAATGCCATAGATCTGAATATAATGCCATAGATCTTAATATAATGCCATAGATCTAAATATAATGCCAAAGATCTGAATATAATGCCATAGATCTGAATATAATGCCAAAGATCTGAATATAATGCCATAGATCTGAATATAATGCTATAGATCTGAATATAATGCCATAGATCTGAATATAATGCCATAGATCTGAATATAATGCTATAGATCTGAATATAATGCCATAGTTCTGAATATAATGCCATAGATCTGAATATAATGCCATAGATCTGAATATAATGCCATAGATCTGAATATAATGCCATAGAGCTGAATATAATGCCACAGATCTGAATATAATGCCAAAGATCTGAATATAATGCCATAGATCTCAATGCCATAGATCTGAATATAATGCCATAGATCTGAATATAATGCCATAGATCTGAATATAATGCCATAGATCTGAATATAATGCTATAGATCTGAATATAATGCCATAGATCTGAATATAATGCCATAGATCTGAATATAATGCCACAGATCTGAATATAATGCCATAGATCTGAATATAATGCCACAGATCTGAATATAATGCCATAGATCTGAATATAATGCCATAGATCTCAATATAATGCCATAGATCTGAATATAACGCCATAGATCTAAATATAATGCCACAGATCTGAATATAATGCCATAGATCTGAATATAATGCCATAGATCTGAATATAATGCCATAGATCTGAATATAATGCCATAGATCTGAATATAATGCCACAGATCTGAATATAATGCTATAGATCTGAATATAATGCCATAAATCTGAATATAATGCCATAGATCTGAATATAATGCTATAGATCTGAATATAATGCCATAAATCTGAATATAATGCCACAGATCTGAATATAATGCTATAGATCTGAATATAATGCCATAAATCTGAATATAATGCCACAGATCTGAATATAATGCCATAGATCTGAATATAACGCCATAGATCTAAATATAATGCCATAGATCTGAATATAACGCTATAGATCTAAATATAATGCCATAGATCTGAATATAATGCCAAAGATCTGAATATAATGCCAAAGATCTGAATATAATGCTATAGATCTGAATATAATGCCACAGATCTGAATATAATGCCAAAGATCTGAATATAATGCTATAGATCTGAATATAATGCCATAGATCTGAATATAATGCCATAGAGCTGAATATAATGCCACAGATCTGAATATAATGCCACAGATCTGAATATAATGCCATAGATCTAAATATAATGCCACAGATCTGAATATAATGCCAAAGATCTGAATATAATGCCAAAGATCTGAATATAATGCCATAGATCTGAATATAATGCCATAGATCTGAATATAATGCCATAGAGCTGAATATAATGCCACAGATCTGAATATAATGCCACAGATCTGAATATAATGCCATAGATCTAAATATAATGCCACAGATCTGAATATAATGCCACAGATCTGAATATAATGCCATAGATCTTAATATAATGCCATAGATCTAAATATAATGCCAAAGATCTGAATATAATGCCATAGATCTGAATATAATGCCAAAGATCTGAATATAATGCCATAGATCTGAATATAATGCTATAGATCTGAATATAATGCCATAGATCTGAATATAATGCCATAGATCTGAATATAATGCTATAGATCTGAATATAATGCCATAGTTCTGAATATAATGCCATAGATCTGAATATAATGCCATAGATCTGAATATAATGCCATAGATCTGAATATAATGCCATAGATCTGAATATAATGCCATAGAGCTGAATATAATGCCACAGATCTGAATATAATGCCAAAGATCTGAATATAATGCCATAGATCTCAATGCCATAGATCTGAATATAATGCCATAGATCTCAATGCCATAGGTCTGAATATAATCCCATAGATCTAAATATAATGCCATAGATCTCAATGCCATAGATCTGAATATAATGCCATAGAACTCAATGCCATAGATCTGAATATAATGCCATAGATCTGAATATAATGCCATAGATCTGAATATAATGCCATAGATCTCAATGCCATAGATCTGAATATAATGCCATAGATCTCAATGCCATAGATCTGAATATAATGCCATAGATCTCAATGCCATAGATCTGAATATAATGCCATAGATCTGAATATAATGCCATAGATCTGAATATAATGCCACAGATCAGAATATAATGCTATAGATCTGAATATAATGCCATAGATCTGAATATAATGCCATAGATCTGAATATAATGCCATAGATCTGAATATAATGCCAAAGATCTGAATATAATGCTATAGATCTGAATATAATGCCATAGATCTGAATATAATGCCACAGATCTGAATATAATGCCATAGATCTCAATGCCATAGATCTAAATATATTGCCATAGATCTGAATATAATGCCACAGATCAGAATATAATGCCATAGATCTGAATATAATGCCACAGATCTGAATATAATGCCACAGATCTGAATATAATGCCATAGAGCTGAATATAATGCCACAGATCTGAATATAATGCCACAGATCTGAATATAATGCCATAGAACTCAATGCCATAGATCTGAATATAATGCCATAGATGTGAATATAATGCCATAGAACTCAATGCCATAGATCTGAATAGAATGCCATAGATGTGAATATAATGCCATAGATCTCAATGCCAAAGATCTGAATATAATGCCATAGATCTGAATATAATGCCATAGATCTCAATGCCATAGATCTGAATATAATGCCATAGAACTCAATGCCATAGGTCTAAATATAATGCCATAGACTCAATGCCATAGGTCTGAATATAATGCCATAGATCTCAATGCCATAGATCTGAATATAATGCCATAGATCTAAATATAATGCCATAGATCTCAATGCCATAGATCTGAATATAATGCCATAGAACTAAATATAATGCCATAGATCTCAATGCCATAGGTCTGAATATAATGCCATAGATCTGAATATAATGCCATAGATCTAAATATAATGCCATAGAGCTCAATGCCATAGATCTGAATATAATGCCATAGATCTAAATATAATGCCATAGATCTCAATGCCATAGGTCTGAATATAATGCCATAGATCTGAATATAATGCCATAGATCTGAATATAATGCCATAGGTCTGAATATAATGCCATAGATCTGAATATAATGCCATAGATCTTAATATAATGCCATAGATCTCAATGCCATAGATCTAAATATAATGCCATAGATATCAATGCCATAGGTCTGAATATAATGCCATAGATCTGAATATAATGCCATAGATCTGAATATAATGCCATAGATCTGAATATAATGCCAAAGATCTGAATATAATGCCATAGATCTGAATATAATGCCATAGGTCTGAATATAATGCCATAGATCTGAATATAATGCCATAGATCTTAATATAATGCCATAGATCTCAATGCCATAGATCTGAATATAATGCCATAGAACTAAATATAATGCCATAGAACTAAATATAATGCCAAAGATCTGAATATAATGCCATAGGTCTGAATATAATGCCATAGATCTGAATATAATGCCATAGATCTTAATATAATGCCATAGATCTCAATGCCATAAATCTGAATATAATGACATAGATCTGAATATAATGCCAAAGATCTGAATATAATGCCACAGATCAGAATATAATGCTATAGATCTGAATATAATGCCATAGATCTGAATATAATGCCATAGATCTGAATATAATGCCAAAGATCTGAATATAATGCCATAGATCTCAATATAATGCCATAGAACTAAATATAATGCCACAGATCTGAATATAATGCTATAGATCTGAATATAATGCCATAGATCTGAATATAATGCCAAAGATCTGAATATAATGCCAAAGATCTGAATATAATGCCACAGATCTGAATATAATGCCATAGATCTGAATATAATGCCACAGATCAGAATATAATGCCACAGATCTGAATATAATGCTATAGATCTGAATATAATGCCATAGATCTAAATATAATGCCATAGATCTGAATATAATGCCAAAGATCTGAATATAATGCCAAAGATCTGAATATAATGCTATAGATCTGAATATAATGCCACAGATCTGAATATAATGCCATAGAGCTGAATATAATGCCACAGATCTGAATATAATGCCATAGATCTGAATATAATGCCACAGATCAGAATATAATGCCATAGATCTGAATATAATGCCACAGATCAGAATATAATGCCACAGATCTGAATATAATGCCACAGATCTGAATATAATGCCACAGATCTGAATATAATGCCACAGATCTGAATATAATGCCACAGATCTCAATATAATGCCATAGAACTAAATATAATGCCACAGATCTGAATATAATGCCATAGATCTAAATATAATGCCATAGATCTGAATATAATGCCATAGATCTGAATATAATGCCATAGATCTAAATATAATGCCATAGATCTGAATATAATGCCAAAGATCTTAATATAATGCTATAGATCTAAATATAATGCCATAGATCTGAATATAATGCTATAGATCTGAATATAATGCCACAGATCTGAATATAATGCCATAGATCTGAATATAATGCCACAGATCAGAATATAATGCCATAGATCTGAATATAATGCCACAGATCTGAATATAATGCCACAGATCTGAATATAATGCCATAGAGCTGAATATAATGCCACAGATCTGAATATAATGCCATAGATCTAAATATAATGCCATAGATCTGAATATAATGCCACAGATCAGAATATAATGCCATAGAACTAAATGCCATAGATCTCAATGCCATAGGTCTGAATATAATGCCACAGATCTGAATATGATGCCATAGATGTAAATATAATGCCATAGATCTGAATATAATGCCATAGAACTCAATGCCATAGATCTGAATATAATGCCATAGATGTGAATATAATGCCATAGAACTCAATGCCATAGGTCTGAATAGAATGCCATAGATGTGAATATAATGCCATAGATCTCAATGCCAAAGATCTGAATATAATGCCATAGATCTGAATATAATGCCATAGATCGCAATGCCATAGATCTGAATATAATGCCATATAACTCAATGCCATAGGTCTAAATATAATGCCATAGATCTCAATGCCATAGGTCTGAATATAATGCCATAGATCTCAATGCCATAGATCTGAATATAATGCCATAGATCTAAATATAATGCCATAGATCTGAATATAATGCCAAAGATCTCAATGCCATAGATCTGAATATAAAATCTCATAGATCTAAATATGATGCCATAGATCTAAATATAATGCCATAGATCTGAATATAATGCCAAAGATGTCAATGCCATAGATCTGATAATAAAATCTCATAGATCTAAATATGATGCCATAGATCTAAATATAATGCCATAGATCTGAATATAATGCCATAGATCTGAATATAATGCCACAGATCTGAATATAATGCCATAGATCTGAATATAATGCCATAGATCTCAATGCCATAGATCTGAATATAATGCCATAGAACTCAATGCCATAGGTCTAAATATAATGCCATAGATCTCAATGCCATAGGTCTGAATATAATGCCATAGATCTCAATGCCATAGATCTGAATATAATGCCATAGATCTAAATATAATGCCATAGATCTGAATATAATGCCAAAGATCTCAATGCCATAGATCTGAATATAAAATCTCATAGATCTAAATATGATGCCATAGATCTAAATATAATGCCATAGATCTGAATATAATGCCATAGAGCTAAATATAATGCCATAGATCTCAATGCCATAGATCTGAATATAATGCCATAGAGCTGAATATGATGCCATAGATGTAAATATAATGCCACAGATCTGAATACAATGCCATAGATCTGAATATAATGCCAAAGATGTCAATGCCATAGATCTGAATATAAAATCTCATAGATCTAAATATGATGCCATAGATCTAAATATAATGCCATAGATCTGAATATAATGCCATAGAGCTAAATATAATGCCATAGATTCAATGCCATAGATCTGAATATAATGCCATAGATCTGAATATGATGCCATAGATGTAAATATAATGCCATAGATCTGAATATAATGCCATAGATCTCAATGCCATAGATCTGAATATAATGCCACAGATCTGAATATAATGCCATAGATCTGAATATAATGCCACAGATCTGAATATAATGCCATAGATCTGAATATAATGCCATAGATCTCAATGCCATAGATCTGAATATAATGCCATAGAACTGAATATAATGCCACAGATCTGAATATAATGCCATAGATCTGAATATAATGCCATAGTTCTGAATATAATGCGAAAGATCTGAATATAATGCCATAGAACTAAATATAATGCCATAGATCTCAATGCCATAGATCTAAATATAATGCCATAGATCTGAATATAATGCCATAGATCTCAATGCCATAGATCTAAATATAATGCCATAGATCTAAATATAATGCCATAGATCTCAATGCCATAGACCTAAATATAATGCCATAGATCTGAATATAATGCCATAGTTCTGAATATAATGCCACAGATCTAAATATAATGCCATAGATCTCAATGCCATAGATCTGAATATAATGCCATAGATCTGAATATGATGCCATAGATCTGAATATGATGCCATAGATGTAAATATAATGCCATAGATCTGAATATAATGCCATATATCTCAATGCCATAGATCTGAATATAATGCCATAGATCTGAATATAATGCCACAGATCTGAATATAATGCCATAGATCTGAATATAATGCCATAGATCTCAATGCCATAGATCTGAATATAATGCCATAGATCTGAATATGATGCCATAGATGTAAATATAATGCCATAGATCTGAATATAATGCCATAGATCTCAATGCCATAGATCTGAATATAATGCCATAGATCTGAATATAATGCCACAGATCTGAATATAATGCCATAGATCTGAATATAATGCCATAGATCTGAATATAATGCCATAGATCTGAATATAATGCCATAGATCTAAATATAATGCCATAGATCTGAATATAATGCCATAGATCTGAATATAATGCCATAGATCTAAATATAATGCCATAGATCTGAATATAATGCCATAGATCTGAATATAATGCCATAGATCTGAATATAATGCCATAGATCTAAATATAATGCCATAGATCTGAATATAATGCCATAGATCTAAATATAATGCCATAGATCTGAATATAATGCCATAGATCTGAATATGATGCCATAGATGTAAATATAATGCCATAGATCTGAATATAATGCCATAGATCTGAATATAATGCCATAGATCTAAATATAATGCCATAGATCTGAATATAATGCCATAGATCTGAATATAATGCCATAGATCTAAATATAATGCCATAGATCTGAATATAATGCCAAAGATCTTAATATAATGCTATAGATCTAAATATAATGCCATAGATCTGAATATAATGCTATAGATCTGAATATAATGCCACAGATCTGAATATAATGCCATAGATCTGAATATAATGCCACAGATCAGAATATAATGCCATAGATCTGAATATAATGCCACAGATCTGAATATAATGCCACAGATCTGAATATAATGCCATAGAGCTGAATATAATGCCACAGATCTGAATATAATGCCATAGATCTAAATATAATGCCATAGATCTGAATATAATGCCACAGATCAGAATATAATGCCAAAGATCTGAATATAATGCCATAGAACTAAATGCCATAGATCTCAATGCCATAGGTCTGAATATAATGCCACAGATCTGAATATGATGCCATAGATGTAAATATATTGCCATAGATCTGAATATAATGGCATAGAACTCAATGCCATAGATCTGAATATAATGCCATAGATGTGAATATAATGCCATAGAACTCAATGCCATAGGTCTGAATAGAATGCCATAGATGTGAATATAATGCCATAGATCTCAATGCCAAAGATCTGAATATAATGCCATAGATCTGAATATAATGCCATAGATCGCAATGCCATAGATCTGAATATAATGCCATAGAACTCAATGCCATAGGTCTAAATATAATGCCATAGATCTCAATGCCATAGGTCTGAATATAATGCCATAGATCTCAATGCCATAGATCTGAATATAATGCCATAGATCTAAATATAATGCCATAGATCTGAATATAATGCCAAAGATCTCAATGCCATAGATCTGAATATAAAATCTCATAGATCTAAATATGATGCCATAGATCTAAATATAATGCCATAGATCTGAATATAATGCCATAGATCTCAATGCCATAGATCTGAATATAATGCCATAGATCTAAATATAATGCCATAGATCTCAATGCCATAGGTCTGAATATAACGCCATAGATCTGAATATAATGCCACAGATCAGAATATAATGCTATAGATCTGAATATAATGCCATAGATCTGAATATAATGCCATAGATCTGAATATAATGCCATAGATCTGAATATAATGCCAAAGATCTGAATATAATGCTATAGATCTGAATATAATGCCATAGATCTCAATGCCATAGATCTGAATATAATGCCACAGATCTGAATATAATGCCATAGATCTCAATGCCATAGATCTAAATATATTGCCATATATCTGAATATAATGCCACAGATCAGAATATAATGCCATAGATCTGAATATAATGCCACAGATCTGAATATAATGCCATAGAGCTGAATATAATGCCATAGATCTGAATATAATGCCATAGATGTAAATATAATGCCATAGATCTGAATATAATGCCATAGATCTGAATATAATGCCATAGATGTAAATATAATGCCATAGATGTAAATATAATGCCATAGATCTGAATATAATGCCATAGATCTGAATATAATGCCACAGATCAGAATATAATGCCAAAGATCTGAATATAATGCCATAGATCTGAATATAATGCCATAGATCTGAATATAATGCCACAGATCTGAATATAATGCCAAAGATCTGAATATAATGCTATAGATCTGAATATAATGCCATAAATCTGAATATAATGCCACAGATCTGAATATAATGCCATAGATCTGAATATAATGCCATAGATCTGAATATAATGCCATAGATCTGAATATAACGCCATAGATCTAAATATAATGCCACAGATCTGAATATAATGCCATAGATCTGAATATAATGCCATAGATCTGAATATAATGCCATAGATCTGAATATAATGCCATAGATCTGAATATAATGCCACAGATCTGAATATAATGCCATAGATCTGAATATAATGCCATAGATCTGAATATAATGCCACAGATCTGAATATAATGCCAAAGATCTGAATATAATGCTATAGATCTGAATATAATGCCATAAATCTGAATATAATGCCACAGATCTGAATATAATGCCATAGATCTGAATATAATGCCATAGATCTGAATATAATGCCATAGATCTGAATATAACGCCATAGATCTAAATATAATGCCATAGATCTGAATATAATGCCACAGATCTGAATATAATGCTATAGATCTGAATATAATGCCATAAATCTGAATATAATGCTATAGATCTGAATATAATGCCATAGATCTAAATATAATGCCACAGATCTGAATATAATGCCATAGATCTGAATATAATGCCATAGATCTGAATATAATGCCATAGATCTGAATATAATGCCATAGATCTGAATATAATGCCATAGATCTGAATATAATGCCATAAATCTGAATATAATGCTATAGATCTGAATATAATGCCATAGATCTAAATATAATGCCACAGATCTGAATATAATGCCATAGATCTGAATATAATGCCATAGATCTGAATATAATGCCACAGATCTGAATATAATGCTATAGATCTGAATATAATGCCATAAATCTGAATATAATGCCACAGATCTGAATATAATGCTATAGATCTGAATATAATGCCATAAATCTGAATATAATGCCACAGATCTGAATATAATGCCATAGATCTGAATATAATGCCATAGATCTGAATATAACGCCATAGATCTAAATATAATGCCATAGATCTGAATATAACGCTATAGATCTAAATATAATGCCATAGATCTGAATATAATGCCAAAGATCTGAATATAATGCCAAAGATCTGAATATAATGCTATAGATCTGAATATAATGCCATAGATCAGAATATAATGCC